>APFE031348672.1:34575-74735 GCA_000404065.3 Pinus taeda
TTGATGTCAAAGGGGGAGAGTGATTGGTTGTTGTTGCCATCAAGTCCAAAGGGGGAGATTGTTGGCATTATGATACATATGTTGTACTTGATGGCAACCCACTCATCTCAGATGATAAATTATAGGGCAGCAAAGTTATTTTCTAGTTCACGCACTTTCATGCAGAAAAAGTTCCTTTCATGAAGAGAAATTTTCACGCACTTTCATGTAGAGAAAAGTTCCTTTCATGCAGCGAAAATTTCCTTTCACGCAAAAAAAAAGTTCACGCACTTTCATGCAGAGAAAAGTTCCTTTCATGAAGAGAAAAATTCATGCACTTTCATGCAGAGAAAAGTTTCTTTCATGCAGATAAAAGTTCAAGCACTTTCATGCAGAGAAAAGCGCACGCACATGGGAAATCTTATGGTTGGTTCATGGTATTAGTCCGACAGTTTTTGATCCTATGGTTTTGGTCCGTGGTATTGCATCCAAAAGTGTTGATCCCAAGTATTGGGTCCATGGTATTGTGAAAGGCCTAAGGCTATAAAAGAGGAAGGAGATCATTTGGCAAGGCATCTTCTGAATGATTGAATATCTGATAAAGTGCTAGATCTGGAATACTGTGATTGGGTTATGGTGCAGATCTGGATCTAAATGAAGAAGGAACCTGAGAGTAAGGAGAAGGATAAGTTCTATTGATGGGTCAAAATCTTAAGGTTGGAATAGTGGTATCTCTATATGATTTTGATCTGTGATATGTGGCGCACGCTTGATCCATAAATCTGATAATCTGGGTTAACTAATATCTGAATGTTTGAAAGAATGAATTGATAGATCTGTACGTAGGTTCAGTGAAGCGAAGAAGCGTATACATGTTGTTCTTGTAAGGTAAAGTCGCGTATACGTAGGTCGGTATTGACACAAAAGTGTATGCACATAGGTTTCTGAATAGTGAAGTAGTGTACATCTCTTGATTTATGTTATAGCTGCTTCTGTTTATTGCTACAGTGTTCTGGGTTCAGAAGTGGGGTGTGATTACTGTTATTATGATCTGGGTACAGTCATCAGAGAAGTGTTTATTTTGATTCAGTTTTGATTGGTGAAAAGGTGATTGGTTGATGCAAAAATTCTTGATGTTTGATTGATGTTATTTGTGGATCCAGTCTGAAAAGTTATGAAACGTGGTCCCTAGAAGGAAGAGAAGGTTGTAGTCTCCTGCAGGTAGCAGCCTGTGTACTAGTATCTCAACTAGTACAAGAACTAAGGGGGTTGTAGCTCGCTTCCAAGAGAAGCTGGAAAATGAGAGAGGGTTGTAGCTCTCTGCAGGTAGCAGCCTGCGTACTGGTAAAGGACTGCACCAGTACAGAATCATTGTAGAAAGAAGTTTATAATTGAAAAGATAGAGACATATTGCAGCAGGTGGTTTTCACCCACATTGGGTTTCCACCTTATATCTTGTGTTCTTGTGTATGATTGTCTTCTGCTCTATTTTTCTGTTCCTGGTTACTGTTTTTTGATCCTGATGCACAAATTAATGTTCAACATCTGTAGAATATTTTAAATTATAAGTCTGTATGGTATACGCGGGTTTCCTTATCTGCAGTTGCATATATACGCAGTTTTCTCTAACTGAAGTAGTGTATATGTTATGGGTTTGAAAAAGAAAATAATTGACCAGATAATACGGATTCACCCCCCCTCTCAGTATTATTTCCAATAACAAGGACAAAAATGGGAAAACCACAACCATCTTCAACAGTGCATATTGTAATTGAAGATTCACCCACCATCAAAGGGGAAGAATCTCCCTCCAAACCCCCCATTACATATGAAAGAGGAAGTCCCAGATCTTCCACCTGGAAGGAAAGAGTGTAACTATAGGACTCAAAAACAACTCTACAGGAGGCACAAATTGTTCTACAGGACACCCTAACTAAGTTACAGGAGACCAAGAAACTTGAGGAAAGGGTAGAGGAATAGCCAAAGGGGAAGGAGGCAAAAACAAAGATTCAAGAAATTGAGCCCAGCTTAGTTTGGGCTCTTATTACAATCTCCTCAAAGGGGGGAAAATCATTCCACAGAAATTCGCAATCCCACTTTTCTTTGAGCTGGAGAAAGAAAGAATAAGGAGCCATAGATGGATGCAAATTTCCAAATCCAAGGGGGTAGAGGATATTGGTCACATGGAGAACAAGCTTAGAGAGATTGGTAGGGAATTAAGTGATGTAAGACATAGAGAGGCAATCAGAAGAACTTACTTGGAAATAGAAAATGAGTTTCTAAGAAAATAGCTGCAAGAAAATGAGACACAATTGGCATGCATGGCCAGCTGGTCTATGGAGGCGCCACAGTACAGGACACTAGCAAAATCATATGGAGTCTACCTCAAAGACCAATGGTTACAATTTCAGATCAAGACTATAGCACAGAGAAGCACCATGCCTTTCCAAGATTATAAACAGTTTACAGACCTATGTGACCAAAGTTCAGTAGAAGACAAGGCAAAGATAGCATATTTTTATTTGCATAACATGACCCTCACTGATATGAACCTATGGGACCCCAATGCTAGGCTAGGGAACTTGCAGCTAATGGCCATGGCGCCATGGATGAATCATGAGGAGAAAACGACAAAAAAAAAACGATTATGGAAAAAGAGAAAAATGAAACCTTAATTATCAGAGCTGAGCCATTTGACCCCATGGCTCTCATCAGTGTCCACCAGGTGCTTGCAAATAATCCTCAAAGTGCCCCCAAGTATATCAATAAGCAGGCTCAAGCCATTGCACATTTTGAGGACATGGAAAGATTACTTGGAGATGGGTGTATTCATGCTTGTATGAGGACGTGGAATACATTGCCACACAGCTTGCCGATAAGGGAGTATTACTCCCCAACAAGGATGAAAGAAGCATTAAGGAGAGTGCCATTGTACAAGCACTCTATGCAGAGTTTGAAGGTCAATTAGATTAGCCTCAAACTAAGTCCTCCACTGCTGCTAGCACTGCTAGAGGGTAAAAAAGAGGAGGAAGAACAAAAACAGTGGGAAGAGGTGGACAGAAAGGTGGGATTCCATGACAAACAAGAAGACCTCACATCAAAATCATGGGATGTCAGGGAGGCCATCGTGGCCATCAAAGATGAGGAAATGGACTAGTTGCTAAGAGGATGAGCAACACATTCATAGGGTTGATGATGAGCCCCATAAATGGGTAATTATATGGGCTCATTTTTCCTCCTAACTTAGCTTAATCCACCATTCTCATTAGTTTATTGCATGTTTTTTATTATATTTATGCTAATAGAGTGAGTTGGGTTGATCATTATGCCTTGAAGTCTAATGTGTGCTTGATGTAGATTTTTGGTCAATTTTGGAGACAAAGTCAAGGATTTAATGAACATTTGGCAGCCAATATTTGAAGAACACAAGGGAGAGGATTTGTAGGAGGGTGTTCCCCTCATTTATGACTCCCTATTTCAAATTCTCCGTCAGAAAGTTCGGAGCACAAGCAATCACATCAATGCACCAAAGAGGTAGCCGAGCAAGTGGAGTATAACTACTGTCTATCTCAAGTTTTGGGAGCCAGGCCTCCCTAATTTTAAGGGATCTGTTGGAAGCTCTAGTTGTATAAGTAGAGAGGCTGAGGGCCTTATTAGCTTGTTGGATGTCACTCAAATTTTTGCACTTTTTTTGCAACTTTGCTCTGCTCAACTTCGAGTTTACTTTTGTAGACAGTTTCATGTAACCTTACTGTTATTTTAATAATGAAGATGAGATTGTTTCTAAGCTAGCACTGAGTTACCTTAGAGGACTGAAGCTCTTGGGTTAGGGCCCAATCCAAGTAGCCAAGCACCTCTTGTTTTGTATTTATATGTTTTATTTCAGTTTATGAATGAGTTGTTGATAGATAGACTCCTTTGTTAGTTAAGAATAGGTTGATTTTGGTAACTTAAAAAGCTTTCTCCATTTCAATTTGTTGTAGCAAGTTGAATAGTGATAGAAGAAGATACAGGCCATCATCAGAGGCTTGACCTCCTTTCTCCCCTTTGGGACCATGAACTGAGGCCAAGACCCTATTGCTGCCACAAAAAACACAGATTTTCCTTTGCCATAGGATTTCTAGTGTTGCAGCTTGTTAGAAGATTAATTTTTTGTTGTAGATCTATTTCATCATGGTCATTTCTGTCTTTACAATAAATATCTTTCCATGCTTTCTTTCCATATAGCATTGTTCAGCATTTACTTTCCTAGATCAGAATATAGACTAGCTTGATGAATAATTCTGTTTTTTTAGTGTAGCTGGTTTCTTTGCTTGCTTAGTTTCAGAGCGTGATTTTCGGTTCTCTTGCAGTAGATCTATATTGCTAATAAGTTAACCAATCATCCATCACCATCTCTTTTTGATCCATGTTCCACAGATCATCCAAATTTCCTCACAAATCTACCATAATTTTCTGCACTTTTCCCATGAACTTTCCTCTCTTTCCTTGAACAAGTCCAACCATCTTTCTCTTCCCTAATATTCCTTTATGAAACTTAGACCCCTTAACACATCCTCCTAGCCACCAGCTACCCTTTCCACCCATTTTCCCACCTTCAAAACCTCCTAGACTGCTTTTGGCATTCTCCTGTAGACCTCTTGTAGATCCCCTGCAGCCTCCTGTAGAATTTCCTGTAGGTGTCTTTTCGAAGTCTGATTGTAGGGAAAGCCTTCAATAGGCCACCTAGGACCTCATAGGACCCCTCCACACCTTCCTACACCTCTGCAAACTCCAAAGTCACCCTCCATTGCCACCTAATCACTGTCACAATCACAAACAAATAAATTACATGCATGACAATTTCACCAAAAATACATAAAAATCCAAAATGTTTTTTTCTCATTTCTTTCTATAAATAGATTGAATAGATGTTATTTACTTCATAAGTAGGTAATGGCATTTATTTTATGGTTTTTCATCTCTCTTTCTACAAAAGTAAGATTAGATGGTTAATTAGGGTTTGCTAGGGTTGCTTCGCATTTTAGTCTTCTTTCACTTTTTGCAAGTAGAGTAGCCTCTGCAGGTTAAGCTTTCCTTTCTTTCATCACATGTAAGGCTTCTTTTGGAATTCATAGAAGTTGGTTTGAGCTCCTAGTGATCTTGCGAAAGCTTACCAAGTGGCAACCGCAGTAAGAACTAGTACTTGTGCATACACACCGTCGCTTCCAAGTTTGTTACGAACTACCAGGTTGATAAAAAGTAAAGTAGGAAGCCCAGGAGTTGTAGCATTATTGCTGCAATACTGGTGCTCACCAATATAGTTTGACACTTTAAAGTTGATCATATTTTTTCACACATTAACCAATCTAGCTCTAGCTAGACCTTCTCTTGCCCACATGCATTAATAAGCCTACCACCTTAATCAAGGATTATAGTTTTGGGTAGCTCATGGAGTATAAATATCTCCTTGAAGAAAAAAAATTTTGCTTCTGCTACACCATGATCTACTAAGACCGCAAAGAGGTGTAATCTTGGTCAACATGTCAATTATCATGTAGTGGAAATCCTTACCTTGTGCATTAGGTAGACCTATGATGAATTCTAGCAATACGATTTCCCACTTCTGCTCTAGAATTGGAAAGGGTTGCGGAAATCCTATGGGAGGAGTATGCTTGGGCTTGTTCCTATTGAAAATTCATGCACCCCCTCATGTGCTTCAACAAATCATCTTTGAAGCGTTTCCAAGAAAATATTTCTCTAATCTACATGTATGTTTCAAAGAGCCTTTCGTTCTCTGTAAGTGGCATGTCATGAATGGACTTTAAGATATCCTCCTTGAATGTAGATTTAGGGACCAAATATAACCTATATTTATAGAATATGACCTCATCTTCTACTCTATACATGTCATCTTGGATTAGTTTGTCCATTAACTCACAAGTAAACCTATTTTTGGAATATTCTATTAGGAGGTAGGCTTTCGAATCTCCAGTGATTTCACTTAGTGAACATGCAGTTGAGTTTGATGTTGCACCACTAGGTTTTGAGCTAACAACTTTCTTATTCTTAGAGGGAAAAAAATAATCACTATTCTCCCTAGTATCAAATTATCTTTTATTGGTGTTGAAATGTTTCATCAATTTCTTTCTTTAGCTCAAACAAAGAGGGTACAAATATAATTAAAACATTTTCAGTTAGTTTTTTATGGGCTAACATGTTTAGCTTGTGGGACCTCAATCCGTTGGTTACTTCATTGGTTGATGTAAACATTGACCTTGTACCAAAATAACACCCACCAAGGCTTAAATTTCTAGACAATTAACCTCTTTAACAAGTTGGAGATAATCATTTTCTCTCTTGTCTAGGATTAGCTTTATTTTTCTTTATTAACTAAGAAGTCAATGAAGATGAAGTTGGACTTCAAATTCACCTTGTTGCAATTAATTTTTGTCTTTGTGTCTTTTTGTCTTTAATTATTCATGTTTATTTCTTTCCTCCTCTTCCATCTCCTCCTTGGTTTTTTGTAATCCAAATTTAAATGTTGGTAATTGTTTTTCACATATTTGTGCTTAGCCTAATGGACTTGACTTGGCTAGTTTTTCATTCCTAGTATCCATTTGTGTTTCCCTTTCTCCAAAGCTTCATGCATGTCTTTCAATAATTCTCCCTTTTCTAATTTGTTTTCTCTTATTTGTTTCGTTGCCTTAACATCTAACTTCTCATTAGAAAACTAGCTTTCATCCTCAAGATTATTAAGGTTGGCATTAAAATTCACCTTGTCATCCATGTTAGTCTTCATTTCATAATACATCATTGGATCCCTCAATATACCAATGGATTTCATTTTAGAATCACATATAGAAACATGTATAACTCAGCAGGTTCATAGCTATCTGTGACTACCAATTTTTTTCGTACACCATTGAAAGAAGTATTTTCCTACTTTATTGATGGGAGCTTAGATTCAATGTTCATAAATTTCCTCCACTCATTATTGGTTTGATCTTATACTGTGGATGTTGTAGACCCCATGAATAATTTTCTCGTAAAATTATCTCACTACTCTTCTTTGAGTAGAGATAACCACTATGTCGGTTGATCATATGCTCAAACTTATCTCTAGAAAATGGGTCTGAATCTGCACCATGTAGAACCATTTTTCCTACTTCACTTGAACTAATGAAATCATCATATGTTGTTGACATTTTGTGAACAGAGGTTCCCTAACTCTCTTCAAATGGTATATTATCCAATAAAACATCTCCTTTATTCCCTTAAGGTAAAACTAATGAATATTTTCCCATCTTGTGTTCTTTTTACTAGGAGATTAGCTCTCAATTAAGAGTGACTACAATGTTTTTCCAATATTTTGAACCTACACCATCTCTCTCAACCACAATCATGTATTCTTCCATTACAGGCTCTTGGTGGCCAACCTATACTATTGCATGGGTCTCTTCATTATGGTCATTCTCAACATTAGTTTGAGAGGATTCATTATCTCTCAGGAAACATTTCTAGAAAATGCTCCAACTTGCACTATCAACATCACTTACACCAGCATCTATGCTCAGATCATTTCCTATACTCTTCCCTTCACCTTTTACCATTGTATCACTTATATTTGCAACGTGGCTTCTAGGATTTTTTTCAACTATTGTGCTCTTTTTGTCTCCCACAGTTGGTTCACAATTTCCTTTTTTCTTCATCGCTTTTGTTAAAGGCCATACTCCAACCTGTTATATTTCCTTTGTGAAGTTTATAGTGTAATCTTTAGATTCCTTTCTATGGTCCCTTAAATCGTGCAATAGTTCCTTGTTCACCTTATCTATCGATAGAAGTTGTTTGTGTCGCAAAATTCCTTCAATAAGCCCTCCAAGCTAGCAGGGCAGACAACTCTAATATCATTGTATTGTCCCTTAGGGGAAAATTACCCATAGGGTTGAAGAGAGCACATGAAAGTTAATATTCTAAACTTGTATCACAATATTTCTTCATTTTTTGTAGATAGAGATAATATTTATGCTCAAAAGTATAAATAAGATATTTTACTTCACCAAAAAATCATACAAATAAGGCCAATTCAATAGTCCATTCTAGGTTACAAATCCACAACTCTTCCAATATCACATCACATTTTAGATTCACATCTAATTTTGTTGTATCAGAAAATCCTTCTATAATAACACTATTTATCTCACCTCACAACCATCCTTAGTAATAGCACCTCAACTTCCAATGAGCAGCGAACTTCTAATACTTTGTAGGATACGTTCACAGTCACAAATGATTTTGTGTTGCCTTAAGGAGAGGTCTCCAACCTCATTGTCACAGAGACAAGGGGATTTCACCCTTCATTCTACTCAAAACAATAATTCAATGCCTCCTCATTGCCACAGTCAACTCTACCAGACTATGTTTACTTCAGAGCCTAAGATCACGAGAAACTCAACTTAGGAACAACTCGCTACCATAGTATCACCTTAGAAATGGATCTATTGTCACAAAGATAATCCACTACCAATATAGTGCCTTAAAATTAATGAATTGCCACAAATTTGGCCTAAGAAAACCTAGTTTCTATGAGTTAAACCTTAGAAAACATTTGTTTCCATATATTTAGTCGCATAAACCATCATTGTTATAGGTTAAGCCTTAGAAAACACTTGTTATGATAGATTTAGCCCCAAAACCCTTGCTACTATAGGTTAAGCCTCAAAAAACACTTGCTTCCATATATTTAACCTAAAAAACCCTCCCTACTATAGGTTAAGCTTAGAAAGCACTTCTTGTCACAGATTTAGCCTCAGAAACCCTCACTTGTACAAATTAAGCCTCAAAAAACACTTGCTACCACAGATTTAGCCTAAAAAATGTTCATTATGATAGATCAAGCCTCAGATAAACCTTCGTTGACATAGATTTAGCTTAAGGAATTATGTTAACTAAGTAAAGAGAAAGGTGGATTTGCTAGGGTGGAATCTTTCACCACCGAAACCAACTAAGAAAAAAGGGGTCTTAAAACCCTCTAAGAGCCTCAACCTAAAATTATAAAGATCAACAATCCATGATAATAAAAAAGAATATCCTCCCTCATTTTTATAGATTTACTTTGGGGCTTTTCCCTCCTACTTTTAAATTTTGAGTGCCTCACAAGTTTCCCTCCATTTTCCCCAAATTTGACTTTCATTACAAGTTTTCCTTAATTTACCCCAAATTGTCTATTGCTGCCCCAATAAAATTAAATAAGGGGTTTCCCCCTTTATAAATGATTATAATCTATGAGGTTAGATAAGCTATGTCGTCTTCCATTGTAATTAGAATAGGACATTACAAAGAGAGCCCTCCCTTGGGGAACTCACTTGGAAAACTTGTGAAAATGTAAAGTAAATGTGATTATAAGATCATGTGTTCAAATCCCCAGTTGATTCCTCATGGCCATGTGTAGCATGGTTAACCTAGTGGTAGTGGTCGAAATCAACCCTGTGTCACATGAGTATGAGACTAGCCTAGTTGCCAATTCCTCTAGACATTAAAAATAATAATAATGGTCTTATGAGAGATTTTGCAAACCTAAACATGATAGTAATATAGAATAATCAGGATAATTAAAGTGATGGTAAAGAAATTTTCCTATTTCATCCCCATTTATACATATGCTTTCAATAGTATAATAAGGTTTACCTCCACCAATGATTATTTTCTTGATGTTATGCTTCAAAAGTGTCTAGTTAATTTCAGTGACTTTAAATATTAGGACTCAATGAGTCTACTTCAACTAAGTTTGGAATCTATCTAATTATTATTGTGGTTTTTGGTTGACTTTCCCTCCATCCATATATTCTCGGGAAGAGGGTGGATCTTTGGAATTCATATCTCACACCACAAGATATTATGAAATGTATATTTTTTTTTGTATCTTTGCATGTTTCATGGCATAAAAACATGTCAGAAATATCTTATTCATATATATATATATATATCTATATATATATATATATATATATATATAATATATATATCTGATTTCATTTTGTACTTGATCATTTTGATATCAAAGATCAAAATAAAAAACGCTCATTGATGTATAGGATTTTTATTTTAATAATGGATTGGTTAAATATTTCATCATTTTTGCTATATCGTATAGCCTTGTATCATTTTAAACTCACAAAATTTGGTGATTTATCCTCAAAAATAAATGTCATTTTCAATTTCTTTAATTGTGTGGTATCCGATATTCAATGCCAAATATTTTAATGAGAACAAATACATACACTAGATACTTCTAGTGTATTTATAAGAAAATAAAATTGAAAATATGCGAAGAAAGTAATTTTCTTTCTTTCCCTCCACAATTATAACTCTTAGTTTGTTATGTTCCTTAAAAGGATCATTTTAGACCCTAAATTTCCCTTAATGATTGACACTCTTATTCAAAGCATTTGTACCAAGTTGTCCATGTTTTTTCATTAATACATAATCCATTGATCCGTTGCATCTCGCTCTTCCCATCCATTGGATGTCATCATCTTGTTTGTAAGATTTGCAACTAGCATCCATTTATTCTATCATCTTAATTCTTGATTCTCCCTCATGTACTCAACATTCCTTTCTCTAAATGGTCCCTAATACACCCTCAACATTAATCATCTCCTAGTATACACATTAATATTTGAAATATTTTATTTTTCTTAGTTCATGAGATGTCATGTCTCCTAGCACTACCTTATCCCATTTTTCCAAGTCCAAGTTCATAACATTTATACATTATGTTGGTTTCTAGGAATCACCATTGCCCTATCTCTAACAAATCTACCCCTATTGACACCAACTAATTTACCCTAAGGGTTTAATTAGAGGCTTAATGCCTTGGTTACCAATTTTCATCATTAGTCATTTACCTTGTTTGTCACAATGGATTTCCATCATCAATCCTTGATTGCATAGTTCCTTTTGGTTTTCAACTTCAATACTTATTTGTATTCCATTATTTCATGCTCATACCTTGCTACCCATTGTTATTATTTGTGTGTTACATAATAGTTGGCAAGGATTTTTTTATTGATTTCCAACCAGATGGTTTATTCCATGCTCAATCGCTTGTTGCGTCATAGAGATCCATATTTGGTGGTAGCTATGCTCTAGAGCCAACTAAAAACTGATACACCTATGGTTCCTTTTAAACATTTGTTATGAGCCTCTAGTTTAAGATTACATAGAATCAAGTCCCTACATGTTCTTAGCCTACTTTCAAGTAGGCCTCCTTTTCTCTAGTTCCTTGGCCCCTTAATGGAAATGTTACATCACACATTTTAGATGGAATCAATATTTATTTTTAGATGTATTCTAATCAATAACCATTGACCAGAATTCAATATGATAAATGTCTTAGTTATTGCACAAGGCATGGCTCTGTTGTTGGGATAATTTTGACTTGATCATAGAGTAAAATATAATATTTATTAATGGGTTCATCAATGGTGGATTACAATCCCATGGTATCCACCCATTATATTTAATATGATGTATTATATTTTATGGTTTAAAAACAACATTATCAAATACCTTGAATTGGTTGATGTTGGCTTAGGTTGGTTGGTTTGGCCTAGCTAACTTGATTTGGTTTGGCTTACTTAGTTTTGTCAATGATAAAATATATCTATTATGTGTTTCTTTTTCTAATTAAGAGTTTTAGGGGTAGATGTTTGTTTTATGTGCTTGTTTGTTTTCTATGTGAATTCGTTTTTTGTTGTCTTCAATATTTCTCTCTTTATATTTTAACATGTGGTATAAGAATGGTTATTAGCTTCAAGGGGATACCTTTGTTGCCAAGGGTTCAATAATCATGGATTTGTGATAAACTTAGTTTTAGTGGTGGTAATTTTTGTGCTAGAGAATAATGGAGATCGGTTCAAAAATAGAGATCAAGAAATTTAATGGGCATAGTTTTAAGCTATGGAAGTTCAAGAAATAAGATTTGTTGGTAGAAAAGATCATTGAATTCACTATGGATCTAGGTAATGCACATATGAGAATGTTGAAACTATACTAGAAAATTTTGGATTAAAAAGAAAAGAGCATAATCTAGTTATATCTCTAAGATTTAGTATTATTGAATGATTCAGGATGAGCTACAATCAAGGCATTACAAAATAAGTTAGGGGATTTATATTAGTCCAAGTCCCTAGCAAGCAAAATTTAATTGCAAAATAATTTGTGCAATTTGAAGATGAATGATGGAGACTAAATGGTAGAGCATCTAAATCCTTTCAATATTGTGGTAAGTTAGTTATTGTCCAATTTTCTTAAGATTTTGATGAGGATGAGTGCATCGATTTACTATGTTCTTCAATAGGCATGTGGGATACTCTAGATGTATCTATAGGGAGTAATGCAAGCACTTTAATTTTTTATGTTGTGATCTCATCCTTGATACCAGAGGAAATTAGGTTACCTGATCTATAAATTATTGTGGATATTCCACTGGACAGTTTGTCACAACAAACCTGATAATATTATATTAAAAATCTGAGATTCTACATTATTATAGTTTTCTTAAACTTTAATATCTGTAGATTTAACTGTAATTAGTGCATGTGTGCGAATGGAAATTATGCAAAAGAGTAGAGAATGAAAAAATAAGCACACATACACACAAGACAAAAGATATGCTCTCTGGGAAACCCTTTTAGGAGAAAACCTAGTTGGAAGGTGAGGTCACTTCACTCTCTTTCTTTGTTCGGAAATATGGGTGTAGGTACAAAGAATTAATGTATGTGGCCCATGGGTTGCTACAGCGCACAAATCCTCTCTATATACTCTACCTCGTGTCTCTTCTGGCTATCTTTTCTCATTTATGGAACAAAATGTTCTTGAAAGAATGGAATGCCTCTTCCACCTAGTGGCCCAGTTATAATACAACCTAATAGCCTATTAATGGTTAATTTTGACTACATCAACTCTTAACTAGAGTTACAATATAGACTTTTCTAGAGTATTTTACATCATAATCACGTGGCTAGCCCCTTTTCCATGAATAATGGGGGTTGACACAGCATCCTCTTGAACTATAGGTGCGAAAATAGGAAGGTCAAATTCTGAGTGGCATAGCTTTTGAATATGGACTCTCATTGATGTGATTATTGCACCATTGGAAATATCTCTATGTGTAGAATAGAATGAAATGATGTTGCTCTAAAGCAACAAAGTCTTACCCCCAAAAAATGTTGTTTGATGCCTCAAAACACTCCCAAAAGTTTTCAAACTTCATTTTTCCAAACTGGGCCCCATTGGTGAAAACAGTCTCGTGAGTTGATTCCTCCACATTTTCCACTCCAAATGCATCAATATCGATGAAAAACAATATAATGATCCAATTTGGATCATTACCAATTTTCATAATTTGTAATTTACCTTGTTTGTAACAATGTATTTCCATCATTAACCCTTGATTGCATTGTTTCTTTTAGTTTCCAACTTCAATACTTATTTGCATTACTTTATTTCATAGTTATACCTTGTTCCCCATTGTCATTATTGGTGGGCTACTTAATTTTTGGAAAGGATTTTCATTATTGATTTCCAATAAAATGGTTTATGCCATGCTGAATCGCTTATTGCATCATAGAGATCCATATTTGGTAGTAGCTATGTTATAGAGCCAATTGAAAACCATGTACAGCTATGGTTCATTTTCAACATTTATTATGAGCCTCTAGTTTAAGATTACATAGATTCAAGTCCCTACATGTTCTTAGCCTACTTTTGAGTAGGCCTCCTTTTCTCTATTTCCATGGCCCCCTTAGTGGAAATGTTCGATCACACATTTTAGATATTTTCTAATCAAGAACCATTGACCACAATTAAATATTGCATATGTCTTAATTTCTTCACAAGGCATCGATATGTTGTTGGGTTAATACTATCTTGATCATAGAGTAAAACATAATAGTTAGTAATGGGTTTACTAATTGTGTATTACAAGCCCATGGTATATGCCCATTATATTTTTTTTTCCTAAGTTAATCTATTAATATGTAACAAAAATGTACAATGAGGTATAGGCCTCAACAGTGCTTAACATAGTGTATCAGAAAATATCTTGACTGCCCCAACATTGGGGAAACTAGTCCGCATAGACAAAAATACCCAAATGGGATATCAGTCTTTAAAACTGTAAAAAACTAAAAACTAGAGAGGTTTCACCATGACAAAAAAGATCCAGACAGAAAACCAATAGAACTGACATATCAAAAAAAGACTGGACAAATGACACTTGGCGGCCACGCAATATCATTTGAGCTCATTCGGGATGGGCTCCTCTACAATTAGACACACATACTTCATCCAGTCATCCTCTTCCTCTGATGACGCTCTACCATGTCAACCCCCCACAAGTTGAACGTCACCATGGCTGCCAACCGCCGCCTTTGGAGCTAACCCTTCAATCATCGTTCCATCTGGGAAGCGCGTGGCACCAAAACTACCACCCTCAACATGCTGACCACCACCCATGGTCTGGCCATGCAAAACAACTTTTCCTTCGGCTAGCAGATTCTTTCCTGTTTCCCGACCATTTTTGTGACTGTGAGCCTCCTCTTGCCGCAATTCAGAGTTTTTCGCCTGGGTAGCTGGCTGCTCATTATCTTCAGTGAAAAGGATGGTGATTGTAGCAATAATCAATGGTTTGTTCAGGGTGCTATGAAATCTGAATTAGGTCGAGTGGGGAGCAGGGTGAGGTGGCAAAGTGAAATTGGCAATGTGAACCACGAAATCTCTGCGACCTTCACCCAGAGACAGAACATGACCCCGACCATTATGAATATTGGGATATCTTCCCAAACCATAGCTGTGAGGGTGATAAAGTTCAGGGGAAGGAGAGGAGGAAACAGGCTCAGGATTTGGTACCATCTGAGGGTAGGCACTACCTTCCCGAGTCCCTCCTCTTCGACTTCTCATGTGATGGCAAACCATGTCGGAATGCTTAGCTAAGTGTTCAGAGGGAGCGATGGTGGAGGGATTGAGAAGGGGAACAAGGATCGATTGGGTGGTAGTTAACTGGTAGAACCTGGAATGGGAATGGTGATGCTCATTACTGAAATCAAGATAACTCGCTAACCAACAATGATGCCCAGTAACTATGCAGGAGCTTGGATCAGTAGCTTGAGGCGGGCAATTATAGTGGAGTAGGGGAGAAGGAGACACAATGAGATGAGGGGAGTCCATGTCTATGTAGATGATGGTTCTTTCTTGACCCAAGCCCATATTAAATGATGCCTATGGTCTATCATGAGATCGGCTCAGAGTGGTGTTTGGAGAAGTGCCACCGGCTAAGTGGCCTATCCTTTCACCGCCGTCCATGCTATTCTTCATAAATTCCATTGAATGTCACCCGCATCCGGGTATGCCCATTATATTAAATATGATGTAGTATATTAAATGGGATAAGAACAACATTATCAAATGCCTTGAATTATTTGATGCTAGCTTATGTTGGTTGGTTTGGCCTAGCTAGCTTGATCTCACTTGGATTACTTGGTTTGTTCAATGATAATAGATATATATTATGTTTTATTTTTCTAGTTAAGAGTTTAAGGGGTAAATGTTTGTTTTATGTGCTTGTTTTTTTCTATGTGCATTCATTTTTTTTCTATTTTCAATCTTTCTATCTTTATATTTTAAGACATGGTATAAGAGTGGATATTAGCTCCAAGGGGATACCTTTGTTTCCAAGGGTTCAATTGTCATGGATTTGTGATCAAACTAGTTTGAGTGGTGATGATTGTTGTGCTTGAAAATAACGGTGAGTAGTTCAAAAATAGAAATCAAGAAATTTAATGGGCATAGCTTTTAGCTATGGAAGCTCAAGAAAGAAGATATGTTGTTAGAAAAACATCATTGAATTCACTATGGATGTAGGCACTGCACATATGAGAATGTTGAAAGCAGATTGGAAATTTTGGATTAAAAAGCAAAGAGAATAATCTAACTATATCTCTAATATTTAGTATTATTGAATGATTCATTACCAACCTACAATCAAGTAATTATAGGATAATTTAGGGGCTTTCTAGCAATCCAAGTCCCTAGAAAACAATATTTTATTGCGAAATAATTTGTGTAACTTGAATATGAATGATGGAGACCTTATGATAGAGCATATAAATTCTTTTAATATTGTGGTAAGCCAGTTATTGTCTAATTATCTTAGGATTCTGATGAGGATGAGTGCATCAATTTACTATGCTCTTTAGTAGACATATGGGATAGTTTAGCTATATCTAGAGGGAGTAATTCAACCACTTTAAGTTTTGATGATGTGGTCTCATCCTTGATACCAAAGGAAACGAGGTAAAAAAACATTGCAATTCAAGGCTTATATGTGTTATATGCAAGAGGAAATTTCTTAGATAGAAATAAAAATAAGTCCTTATGTGGGAATCTAAATCTAATGGTAGATTTAAATATCCAAGAAAACTTATAAATAACTATTGGAAATTTAGTAAAGAAGGAATTTCAAGAAGAATTTTAAATCCAGAAGTATTGAGAGAGGTCAGGGATCTGATGGTGCTCCTTCTACATTAGGAAAAGACTCCTTAAAGGAAGGAGGGGATGTGTACTTAAATTCTTGAAGAACACATGCAATTCATAATGTGTGATTGATCAACTCAAGTGCCTCTTTTCATATGAATCCCCGCAGGGAATTAATTTACAAATATGAGAGGTATAATGAATGTTATTTTTTTCTTAGGATATGACTCAACAACTAGAATCACATGATGAGTAAAATATAGGTTGATGCTCAAGGATGGAAGGATAGAACACTCTTGGTGTCCTACACATTCCAAGGTTGGCTAGAAATTTGACATATGTTAGCAAGATGAATGATGTAGATGTAAAGAATATGTTTAAAAGGGAAACTTGTAGGATGGTTCAATTAGCAATGGAGTTGTTGAATGGATTTCAAATTGGAACTCCATACAAGTTGTTTGGAATAACCATCATTGATGGTTGTAATAGTACAATTGTTCCTAAGAGTGTAAATAAAGAATAAAAAACCCATCTTGTCCTTGAATAAAAGACAATGATATGGCATTAAGGATTAGGGCATATTGGAGAAAAGGGCCATAAATAATCACAAGATAAATGTATGGTTGAAGGTATGTATGATTGAACCATAGTTCTTGATTTATGTAAAAATTGCATTTATGGTAAATAAAATTCGGAAAGATTTTCATCAAGTTTTTCTTGACGAAAGGGAACTTTAGAGTAAGTACACAGTGATGTAGTTGGACCTATGTCTATTCTGTCATTAGGTAAATATATGTACTATGTTTCATTCACATATTATTTATTGAAGAATAAATGGATTTATTTCCTCTAGAAGAAATATGACGTCTTTGGTAAATTTAAGCAGTTCAAGGATCTTGTGGAGAATCATATAGAGAATAAAATTAATGTGTGTCATGGTTCCGAAGGATGTCTTTATTTTTTCCATTTGAGAATATTTTTCTTTCAATAAATCATGTGCTTGTTGTAATTAGTTACTAGGTGTTTATTTTCACTCTCAATATGCTCTCTTTTGTTAGCTTCTTCCATTCTTAAGAGAGAAATTCCCCCCCCTTATATTATTGACGTCTTCTTCCATGCTAGCAAGATTAGCCACCAGTTTATCATGTGAAATCCTCTTCCATCTATGTGTTTCTACTTGGAATTCTTTACTTCAATAATTAGGTGAGGCATTAGGTGTATAGGAAGCACTCTTCTTGATGTCTCTGCAACAAGAGGGTCATCCCTCGTTGGCTAGAAGAAGAAGGAAGGTGGCTTCCTTGGTGCAAAATTTTTTGCAGCTTTTCTTGGCTTCTATAGTTTTGGATGTTGTTCCTATAGGAGTACAAGTTGCCCCTATAGTTGGACAGGATGCTCCTATAGCTATATATGTTGCTTTGTTTTCTCATGCAATACTATTATCCTCTCCTATTGTATCTCAATTTCTTATACATGTGGATTTGGAAGTCCTTGTATTTCTCCCTCCTGTAGCTATTTTCCTTTGGGTCTTGGTTCCTCTTCTATTGTGTTGGAAGTAGAAGACGAAGGTTGAGGTGTAACATCCTTGGTTAAAAATCCATGTAAAAAATATAATACCAAGGTCATGGGACATGTATTCCAAGTTGAATGGTTGGAAAAACATCCGGGTGGGTGTTCATTTTGTTTATTATGGCTAAAGGAAATTGGCAAAGGCAATGGAAAAGGATTTGGAAAGGCATGAGGCATTAATTATCATTTTATTTATGAAAATAATGGAAACTTGGAGAAAATGAAGGTGAAAGGTCACAGGTTGCATGTGAGGAGGAAAATGAAGGAAAATAATGGAAAATTGAAGAAAATAGAGGACTCATTAATAAAAAGGATTTTGAGGATCATTTGGTAACCTTTTATCACTTTTAACCTTTTATCAGTTTTAGCCTTTTGTCAGTTCATTTTTGGATCTCTCTCTATTATCTCTCTCTCTCACTCTTGGACACCTAGAGTTTTCTTGGAGCACTCTAGAATTGGATCAAGGAAAGAAAATGAAGGACCAATAAGGAAAATATCAAGCAAGGAAAAGTGAGATTAAGTAGCTACAATGATATTATTAGAAGGTATGAATTTTCATGTATGATTTCCTTGCTATTTTTGGCATGCATGGTTATGTATGTGTGTTTTTTGTTCTCTTGTTGTCATGGGAATTGGTTTTTCCAGGTGTGACGGTGTTTTTTTAGCCTTGCCTTGTCATTTCTGGATAGCCATGGTGTGACGGGGTTCTCATGTTTTGGTTGAGCTGGATTTCCAGATGGATTCGAAACGAAGTGAGGTGGTCTCTAAAAGAAAGAAAATGTGGCCTAGTGATCCCTAAATCAAACTATGGATTGCGGTAAAGCCTTGGCCTAGTAACTCCTCAATTCGACAATGGGTCGTGGTAAATCCATATTTGTGTTACCTCAGTGGGCCTAGGAATCCTCGACCAATGAATATTGATCTATATGGTAAAGCCTAGAAGTGGGTGCCCTCGATCAGGCCAAGGAATCCATGGCGAGTGAATGGCAGGATATATGGTAAATCCTAAAGGGTGGAATCTCAATTAGGCTTAAGGATCCTTAACGGTTGTATGGTAATATGTAGGGTAAATCATAGAGACTAGGAGACAAGAAAATTCCTCATGATGTAGGTGGAGAAATATGGTGGCATCCATGCTTGTTTAGGGCCTAGTGATCCAGTGTGGATTATGGTAAAGCCTAGTTATATTGATGAGGGTGAGGTGGATTAGCCTTGGGAAGCCCTAGTTGATTTTGGTTATGAGTCCCAATCATGCTTTGAATATGGCATGGGGGTGATTTGATGAAATAAAAATTTGGTTCAACCATTCTATGGTTGGGTGGTATGTGTAACTCCAAAACATAGTTGGCTTATGCATTAATTAATAAGAGTTCATTCTCTTTAGTATTTCATGTGTAAAGCATTGGCTTATATGGTTGTTATATCCACATCATTTTTGTTGGTTATATGCTAGCTATGAGTATGTTTTATGACAAACTTAGTGTATGGTTTCCATCATGTTTTAATTTGTAAATGAAGGAAGATTTAATATATGACCTAATAGACGATAATGCAACTATTGTGATATAGCAACAATGCTTCTTTATGAATCTCAGATAAGTATGAGACCCATATGCTCATATATGTTGTTATGACATGTAGATTACATATTTGTGACATGTTTGATGAAATGCTTGTCATGGAAAGTAGGCCTCCAGTCAATTCATTGATCATGTATTTTCATTTGTATCATTTTTTTATGTTATTTTTCATTTCTGAAAGTTTCATGAAGTTCTGGGTAGTGTCCTGAGACCTAGCCCTGAAAAAGTGGCATAGAATTTGGAGTCACTAGCTCAGAACTAACTAAAAAAGTCCCTAGTCATTGGCATGCCCTTGATGTGGGAGTGACTGGAGGGCCCCAATCACATGTATGCCCATGTCATGGGAGTGAATGCGGCTCCAAGTTAGTAAAATTTCAATTTACCTCAGGGGTTGGTCACCTGCAAGAGTTGGTTGGCTTCTAAAGGTTTTGTAGCATGTGCAGAAGGTCAAATTGGTCATGTTTTGTTGGTTCCACTACCTTAACTATACATGAGGAATTGAATCACATCATAGTAGCCTCTTGTCACATGTTTACCTTAGCAAACCAGTTAACTTGGGTAAATGTGAGAGGAGGGTGTTACAAAGTGGTACCAGAGCAAGTTTCATTCTCTTTGGGTAGTTTTTGGTTTTCGTTCTCTTTGAGTGTTTGAATGTTTGATTGTGTCATCTATTTGGTGTTTGAGTGTTTTTTGTCTATTATGTCATATATCTATTGCTTGAATGTTTGATTAATTGTATGATATGAGTTTGTATCTATAAGATTACATGAAGGAATGATCCTGTTTTGAGATGGTTGCACTAACACATATGTTATTAGAATAGTTTATATGTACTTAAGGGTAAGTGGGTGCTAGTTATAGTATTATGACTAATGACTGTGAGTTGGTTATGATATGTTTGTTAGTCTTGGTAAAGGTTGATTTCAAATTAATAGATATGATGTCTTGATCCATGGAACATGTGGATGACATGTGTAAACAGTTATTGGGCAACATGTTTGGTATTAGCATGACACGGTAATAGTTGAATTGTTTATATAACTAACAGAGGGGTCATGTGACAATACATAGTAAGACTTGATTGAAGCAAGGTAAAAAGTTAAAAGAAGGGAATTGAGTGAGGATTACTTTGGCTATGTTTGCAAACCAAAATTTTGAATTTGAATACATGTAGTCTTCTTAACCTAGATTTTTTCTGACATTATGTGGATATATTTTATATTCCTAAACATGTATTTGACAGATATATTAGTTAGTTTCTAGTTATAGTCAGATTCATCAAGAGAATTGGAATTCGTTGAGGAATGATATGTGTAGGTGTACAATGTGGCAACATTCTTGGCACAACAAGGTAAGATAACTCTTATATTGTGTGTTTATGGTAGTATGATACAGTGGATTGCATGGAAAAAGAGACTACCATGAAATATTGAAGAAGCCTCAAGTTGAATTTCCCTTAGAGGCGTGGGGAACCCATTGTGTTGAGTCATGGTGTTTGTTGGGAGTTTTTTGCCTTCAGTATTTTGTGATTTGTTTGAGCTTGATATATGGGTTTTGATTGCATCTAGTGAAAAGTCTTGCCACTTTGTTTGTGGTGTCGTGTTGTTATTGGTGTCTCATGGTTTTCTCCTTGTTTGTTTCTTGGTCTTTGGTCTTTCCTTTATGTTTTGAGATGTGTGGGAATCAGTTTGGAAGGAGTAAGTTAATGGAGCTTAGTGAGAGTTGTGTGATACTTGATAGGTAATATAAGGCCCAGATAAAGCTTGATGCATGAGTAAGGGTAGTTTAAGAAAAGAATGTGACAGTCGGTTGGATTGGTTGGGTCCATTGTGGTAAATGGATGGTGGCAATACAAACATGAGAAATGTAAACGAAAAGGTAAATTAAACGGGTTTGAGGCAATAGATGCCTTGGCTATGTTCGGAACCATTGTTCTCAATGTTTTTCATGTTGTGAATGGATAAAGGGAGTTCTCTTAACCTTGACGTTATGATATTTTGTAATTATGTTTTGATCATGATTATGTTGATGTGTGTGTGTGTGTGTATATATATATATGTGTATGTATGTATGTATGTATGTATGTCATTTTCTGACGGGATCATGATTGTTTTATGCTAAAGTTTATATATATGTATGTATATATGTATCTATATCACTGTCTAACAAGTTTGTCATGGATCATTCTATGGAGGAATGATTGCTTATGCAGGTGAAGTGCATGAAAGAGGTTCCTAGTCTTATGGGGAATCAAGTGGGAAGAGTAGCCTCAACAAATTTATGAGGTCAGTATCATGTGGATATGAGCTAATATTATGTGTTTATACTATGCTTATGTCTATGTTATGGACATGTAATGCTAAGAGATACATCAGTGGAATGAAAACGACGTGAACCGCAACATGCTAGGATAAGCATGGATGGCAAAGAGATACTGGAAGCAAGGTTTCTTGGTAGAGACAGTGTGGTTTTGGATGTGAAATTCTACTATTGTGTATATGTTGTGCATATTGTATATTCAATGATCGTACATATGGTGTTGAGTGCCTATGTACATATGGTGTTGTGTGCATGTTGGATATGTGGTGTTGTGTACATATGGTGCTCTGTGTTATCACTCAGGTTTTCCTAGAAGTTGTAAGAAGAGGAAAGGGGTCCGAGGTAACCACAAACCAACTTTTAGACACAGAATCTAGCCAATCTGTGTCCAGAGAGGGCTCTCTCTTTAAGATTTAGCTTGGTTTTATAAGGTTTTAGGCTATTTATGAAAGCTTTGGGGATTTTTTGGTTGAGTTTGGCGAAATTCAATAGCAGAGGAGCAGAACTGAGTAGTTTAGGCCATTGGGCTAATGGAGTCAAAAGAAATGGCTCAATTGGACTTGGTTTCTCAAGAAAGGACGGATTTACAGAGCAAGATAGCTAAAATAGGGATCAAATGACAACTTGATAGGATGGGATGGACTTAAAAGAGATGAAGGGCAATTAGAAATCCTTCAACATGATTTAAGAGAAAAGAATTTGAATGATCACCATTAAAGAGAAACTAAGAATTCTTTAATAACTGATCAAAATGATTAAACTAGGAAACAAGAGAAATTAAGAATTCACTGTTTATGCTAGTTTAGAGGAAAACATCAAGAATATAAACGATTGAAAATAGATTGCACTAAAGCACTTTCTGAATTAAGCTTTTTCATTTAAGTATTCAGATATGAAACATAATTGATATAATAAAAAAGAGAACAGTAACACTTGAGATATAAATACTTATTTGTCCAATGTATTGCTCATGAATCCTGTGAAAAGTCTTTTGTATTAATTCTTCATCCAGCCAGCCATGAAAGATTTGTCCAATCAACACTTTATTCCAAAATAATCAGTTTTACAGCAATGTCTAAGAATCCACACTCAATACTCCAAATGAGGGTGTATTTATAAAAACTTTACAATGAAATATCTCATAACAAAGTGAGATATAATCTAAGATGACTAACTAGAAGTTACATGAAGATAGGGCCAAATGGCCTCGTTGATAATAGAAGAGGCAAACGAATGGTTTGTTGTCCCTATTCTTGAGAGTGTGCTGGGGTTAGGCCCTAATATTTGGCATCTTGTTGTCCTTGGTGTAATTCTATGCTGGCTACTCTGTTCTTTATCTCCCTACTGATACACTTTACCTGCATCTGATACTCTTTACCTATTTGATCTCTGTTCATCCTCCTTACCCTCATTGACTATAGTAAAAAATCAAAATTTACCTTTTACCAAGGATAAATTACAAAATTTCAAGCATTTCTTCCTACCATTTTGGCTGTGGTATTCTGGTTTTTTTAAGCTTTCTGAGGGTTTCATCTGTTTCTGTATATCTAAAGAATGTAGGCTAAATTGGGAAAAAATGCTTTAGTTCATGCTTGACACAGAACAAGTTCTCTAGGCTATCATAGAGAATTCTACCTATAGGGAGTGCTTTTATTCCTAATGCACTTGTTGATGAACTTGCTTGATTTCCTGCATATTGATTCAATTTATCCACATAGTCTTTTTGCCTCATTAATTTGTCATTAATCACTAAAGGACTAAGTAGTCTTTTACTCTGCAAAATGGAAAATTTCTCCATAAAAGAATTAACCTTTGCTTGCATGTCATAGCATCTTTTTTTCTAAATTTTGCATCAAAGTTCTTTTGGTTAATACTCTTTTGATTTCTAAAATGGTCTTTGTTCTGTCTTTAATGCTAAGTTCTTCAAGCTGATACTTGTTCTTAGTATTCAAAAAATTTATGAGCCTGTTGGCTTCCTCAAGCATTCTTCCTAATTTTTCTCTTGTCCTTTGGATTACTTCTTAGGCTGCCCTTATTAGATCAATCTGCTCAAAAATGATTTGGATGGATGGACAAACATCATTTACTGATTAAGTGATGTTGGCCCAAAGGATTTTCTTAATTTCTGCTAGAGGCTTGTCAAAAGTAAGATCCTTTTCTAATGATTTTACTTTATTTTCTAATCCTTTAATCTCTCTTGACTTTTCTACAACATTAATTTTTGAAAGATCATACTTTTGCTCTAAGTTAGCATACTGCTCTTTCACCTTTTTTAACTCTGAAACTTGTAGTTTCATGTCCTCCATTGACCTTATGAGTTCCTCTATGCTCAAGTTGGTAGTGTTGCCCTGTGCTAGTTTTGTTGTTCCTGATGTTGTTGTACCTATGACTGCCTCTATTGTGGCTACTGGAATGTTTGGTGCCAGTGCTATGCCAAGTGTAGAAGGGATTGTTGTTGAGACTACTAGTATCACATCTGGAGGCTGAGAGGTCGACTCTCCCTGCTTGTCCTTAATGGTTTTTCTA
The DNA here is from genome assembly GCA_000404065.3 of Pinus taeda. NCBI lineage: Eukaryota > Viridiplantae > Streptophyta > Pinopsida > Pinales > Pinaceae > Pinus > Pinus taeda. The sequence continues at coordinate 59,061 of APFE031348672.1, forward strand.
GTGCTTGCTCTGTCTCATTCAATCGTTCATTAAGTTTTAAGAGTAAATCCATCAACTCTTCTTTAGATTTTTGCTTCATGATCTCATCAATCTGTGGATGCCTTGAAGGAGGCAGCTGTAGCTATTTCCTCAAGGAAGCAATATCTTCATCTTTCTTTTTGATTAATGCTTCTACACCTTTCACATCTTTGGGATCATGTCCCAATCCAATAATTATTTCTTCTAATGACTTTATTATGTTATCTTTAGCCTGGGAGGAGGCTTTCTCCAAGTGATGTTGGGCAGTTGTGTTATCCAAAGAATTTTGCAACCTATGGGCCATCATTGCCTTACCAGTCAAGGTTGAATAAATCATTTCTCCAGTTTGTTTATGCAATTCAATTTGATCTACAGGATGAATATCCTTTGCGAAGACCTCCAAATTTGTTCTAATAATTTGCTGCTGATTAAGTTTGTTGCACTTTAGGCTTGAAGTAGCTCATTATCATTTTGTCCTCTTTAATGTCATAGGCTGACATTAATCTCTGTTGATTTGTGGGGCCATTTTCAAATATTGATTGTAAATTTGAAGCCTCAATGGATCATTCTTGGCTTTTATTTCTATAAATGTTTTCTTGATATCTGAGGCATCTTTTCCTGGTGGCCTAAAAAATGATATCTCTGCACTTTGATGTCTTTCTAACTCCTGTCTCTGTGAGCTAGTGGATGTTCCTCCCAATGGAAAAATTTTTTTTCTATCTACCTATTCTCTCCTCTGAATATCTGTAGTCTCTTCAAAAATTTCCTCCTCTAAAAGGAGGATTTAACCTTTGCCTTTTGATACCAGGCTGCTCTGAGGGTCCACTAGCAGGGGTAGCTACTTCTCTGTCTCTCTTTTTATTCCTTTCCTCATTCAGAGGAGTCTGTAAGTTGGAGGTTTTCCCACATTGCTTTGAGTTAGGGGAGTTGGCATTTGGGCCTATTCTTTGGAATTTTCAGGCTATTTAGACATTGTAGACTATTCTATGACTTGAATGCTGGTTTCTAATTCTTTGCCTTTGGATGACCTTGTGGCTGGTGTGTTGGTTTCCTGTGAAGGTTACTGAGAGGTTCGAGCAGTAGATGCACCAATTCCTGATCTTTTTACCTGACCAAAAGAATATAGGTCAAGTATTTTTGAAGATCTCTCATAACATTCTCAATATTGACCTGTTCACTATCATTTTCTACCAGGGTCCCTTCCCTTCATTCATCCATATTTGCAAATTGTTCAATCTCTAGAATCCTATGGTGAATGTATGGTGACAATATGTTCTTCATTCTTCTATCACATATAAATCTTTTAGGGTCATATGGTATCCACCCAAAACTCTTTTGTAACTTAAGATGATCTTCTACAATTTTTTCTGCTTCTTTCCATGCTTCCCTAGTGTTGCAAACAAAAGGGCCTAACTAATTCTTGATTCTAAGTTGAACTTTCTTCCTGGCATTATAAAAATGAACCAGGTCTGAATTTATTATTTGCCTGAAGTATTCCAATGCAAACAATCTCATTGGAACATACTTTGGTAGCTTAAAAGGGCAGAGCTCACACCCATAGATCCTGATTTCTATATGGTTCTTGTATAGGTACCAATCACCTATTCTGTATTGCTTGGAGAGTTGTAGGACTCTCTTATTGTCACCACTGGTCCTGGGAGGGGAAACCCCTGTCAATAAGGTGGTTGCTGGATGAAAAAATGAATCAATGAACTCATTATAGGAGTAAGGGGACTCAAAGGAGGCATGGAATATGGGACTCCAAAAAATAATAGACCTTAGATTGCCTTTGGTTTCAAGTTTCATGTCAGGGAAAGGAAAGTTTTCTGACTGATAATATAGGATGAGATGATATATAAAGGTGGTATACTTGAAAATTCCTTCATTATCTAATCTCAAAAACTAGTCATGAATCTTGTTTGCAATATAGGAGCCGTAATCATACTTAATAGCAGGGGGTTTTCCAGGAGTAAAAATTGACAACAACACTAGGATTACATCATCAACAAACTCACTAGTGTTAAATCCCATAATTAAATATATCATATCAACAATGAGTCTTCCAATATCTGTGAAGAAAGTTTGCAGATAAGGAGGTGAGCCCTTGGGCTAATGTTTCTGTAACATGAAAGTCTAACAGATGCGATTCAGTTCTGATTGGGACAATTGAGTCGATTTCTCAAGTAAATACCCCATGGAAATGGAAGTAAGAGCTTGATTGGAGTGGAATTGCAAAATTTCGTTGATGGATTGAGTAGTTATGGGGAAGAGGACTATTTGGCTTGGGGACATAACTGCTTGGCGATTAGGGTCATAATTGGCACAACATTGATGAATTATATCAGGGAAAACATGGACTGAGGGGAGAAAATACATGGGAATTTTAGATTCCCATAGTCCTAGGATATCAAAGCCATTCAGGTAGTTGTCTCTGGCTTGGAAAAAGACCTTAACATGGTTTTTATCAGTGGATAACTCTTTTATCTACAAATCTTTATATGCAAGAGGCTAATAGTCTAAATATTTATGAGGAGCATTCATGGGTGTGACATTCAAAGCTATAGGGTTTTCCATTTCTGGTTCTTGTGGGTTCAGAAAGGAATTTCGTGGAAAATGGGCAAAACAGCAAGTGTGGGAACTTATATGGTGAAACAAAAGCTGAATTTGTACTGAATTTGGCCTTTCTTTGTGGAATTTATAGTGTAAAACCAAAACTTGCAGGGTTTCGGTGGAAATTGGATAAATACCTGTACTTGGGGAATGAACAGTGCAATGATAAATGCTGATGGTGACTAACAGGAGTGAGCTGCGTCGACTGCATGTTTCTCAACAAGGTGGCGGTTGGAAATCTTGGACAGTTGACTCAGACGTTCTTTGCAAGGGAGAGTAAGATTGCAGTACGAAACAATGAAAATGAAATTTTGTTGGTTTTATTAACAAATTCAAGGTTGGAGGGATTTTTTGTTTATCGGGTGGATGACGTACGCGGGGAATGAAATGACATTTTTTCGTATGCAGAGGGCGGTAAGCGGTATGATATCACACCACTTTTGGGGTTAGGTAGTATTCGGCCGAAAGCCAGCGATTCCATAGGATTTGTGACGCATGGCAGAGGTACGGAGGGAAAACCACTTTGTGATCACACGCTAACGTGTGGTCACAAAGTGATGTGCGATATCAATGACAATTGTCAGATGAGGGAATGCGATCAGAGGGCTGACGGGAGGCGCGACGCCCAATTAGGATTAAGTATTAATTAATTGTATCGGGGGTGATATGATTGGCTTGGGGGGGGTTCTTAATTAACCATGGGGGTTAATTAATCCCTTTTTGTGCAACAGGGAGATTAAGCTGTTAACTAGTTATAGGTTAACTAGTTAATCCTTTTTAACATGTACTTATGACTATAGCTTAACCAAAGGGGCGAGATATATAGTAATTTGGGGCATTTTAATATATTTACATATTACGGGAAAGGGTGAAATTGTGCGAGAATTATATAATATGAGTTAGAAATTAATACGAAATATGTAATGAAAAGCATTTAAGTAAAAACATTAGAGTTGTGCATTTAAACTTAGGCTTGAAGTGGAAAAAGGGGTTTTATGTAGTGTTGCGAATTTTTCCTAAGTAAAATGGGATTTTACAGTTAAATGAATGGTTTATGGATGATTCTAAGTACTTAGGATTTTTAAATTATTGGGTCGAGGATTCAGTCCCTCCAAAAGTCAAAGAAATGCTCTGAGCCCCTCTAATTTAGCAAATACCTTAGTTCTTAGAGGAAATTAGTGAATAATTAGGGAAACTGAGAAGGGGAGTTAATCATTGTGACTTTGCTTTGCTTGTGATGTATTCAATGTAGTGTATGCCTTGGCCTTGCGATGAAAAATGAAAGATTAACACATTTAGAGACATTATTCATTACACATAATTCTGCAACATCAACTACCTACCCTACCTACTTTAACCTAGCATTTTTTCTTCTTTATTTGGGTGCACTTATATTGACAAACCCTTATCAAATCTTCTTTTTCTTTTACATAATGATATCTATTTAAATCTACACTTATTACATCGAAGGGCTCAGATTGAACTGTTGAGCTCCTTTTATTTACTCTACCTATCTACTTATCTGCCAAGATTACACTATTTGGTCAGATATTTATTCTCTATTCCTATAACATGAAATTGAAAAATGAATGAGCCAAGTTTAAACAGTTTGACTATTCATGAATTGTGGCATGAGTGAGAAGATGCATACAATTGTTTATTACACAAAATGAAAAAGTAGTGCCATTTAGACTTGCACACTTTCCTGGTCTTTTTTGTTTGGGGTTCATTTTCTTTCATTTTTTGACCATCTTTATTCTTTTTACCCTTTGATTTTTATTTTAGGGTATACTCTCTTTACATTTTTTAAATTTTTTGATTTCTTGGAAAAACATGGAAAACCTTTGCAACAAGAAAAAGTATGAACATATTACATAGCTCATCAAGTCAATCATGATATATGACACCTATTGGTATAGGGGCCTATCACTATGTACATGTTGTATGTATAGTGATATGTACATATGGTGGTGTGTGCATGTTTTACATGTGGTGCTATGTACATATGGTTTTGTGTGCATGATTGTACATGTGGTGTTGTGTGCATGTGGTGATGTGTACATGTTGTACATGTGGTGTTGTGTGTAGGTGGTGTTGTTTACATGTCATACATGTGGCATTATGTACAAGTGGTGTCACGTACATGTCATGCATGTGGTGTTGTCTACATGTGGTATTGTGTACACATTTTGTAGGGGGTGCAGTGTAAATCTGGCGTTGTGTACACGTTGTGCAGGTGGTGTCGTGTACATGTGATGTTTGCACATGTTGTGCAGGTTGTGTTGCGTACAGGTGGTACTATGTACATGTTGGACATATGTCACTGGTGTACATGTGGTATTATGTGCATGTCGTATATGTTGTGTTGTACGCCAAGTGTAGGTACATGTATTCTGTGGTGTTGTACATCAGGTTTAGATGTATGTGTTTTGTTGTACATTGGGTGTAGGTGTATGTATTATGTAGTGTTATATGTTGTGTGTGGATGTACATGTTGTGATGTACACTATGTTTATTTGTACATGATTGAAGAGAATAAAAGGCACAAAGTGCTTTCCGGGTGTGGCAACTAACCTAGTGTGTGTACATAAAGAACAAAGGTAGAAGTAAGGATCAATTGAGGGATAAGTATCAATATTTTATTTCATTTTTATTATGCATATGATCTATGATTCTAATTTATGATGGTTACATGTAATCTATTATTCTGGTTTATGATGATTGCATGTGATTCATGATTTTGGTCATGATTATTATTTTTTGAGCTAACTGGATGTGATATGTTTATTCATGAGGATTTGATCAAACAAATAGTTTGACTTGTTGTAATAGGAAGTAAACAGAATTATAGGTGTACCTTGTTGACGAAATACCAAGGAGGTATGATGTGAATTTATTTCAATTCATTTTGAATCTAATGTGAATTATGTACTTGGTACAAGAACGCATGAAAATTTCTGGTAAGGTGGTTGGAATTGGCTACAAGAATTAGCAATACCGGAAAAAGGAATTGAAACAGGAAGTAGTAAGCTAGTAAATCATTTCAAGAGCAGGGCCATTGTGGGGCACTGGTACCCAATAGTGTCCATTGATTTCCATGAGCATGCTATGACCGGTATGATGGTTTTGAGGTAGGGATATTCTTTGGCTTTTGGACCTTTCGATGCAAGGAAACCTTGCTAAGGGAGGGGTCACCTGAGGGACTGTGTAGTAGAGAAGGTGATTTCCATGGAACTTGAAATGTGTGTGACTGCGTGGAAGGGAGTGACTGGATTTCCTGAGGGACTGTGTATCATAAAAGGGAAGTTCATGGATGGATTTTTTTTGGTCATTAGCATTGCCAAATGGAATCAGATGCACGTTGGGAGTATGCCCTAGAACAATGAACCAGTAATTGTTCACTAAGAGGTCAAGTGGCATAGGATTGTAGCATTGGACATTGGATGCAGATTTGACTTTGACAGTGGATTCTAGACCTCCTAGGAAGGAAGTGAATCTTGGTATTACTCTGAGGGTGGAGGTGCGAGCCTTTGGATTCCCTTATTGCTAATATGGGCATCATATCCTTTTATTGCTAGTTGACCAAATGTGCATGTGGGTATATGTGTATATTATTGTAAATGCCATGTCGAGTTGGACTAACAGTATGGTTATTTGTTGGTTTAAGCAAACGTATATAACTGTATATCTGGTTGATACTGTAAATACTATAATGAGTTTTGTTATAAAGCTATAGAAAAAATTATGTTGGTCATGTTTCACTAGTGGTCATTATAAATAATGTAACGAGCTGTGTTATAAAGCTCCATGGGAAATATGTTTTTCTTTTCAGTAGTCTTGTTGGTTGTAGATGTCATTGAACATTCAGGACGTTGTTCCCCGGAAGGGAGGGTTCTGTAACAACCCTGGTTAAAAATACATGTAAAAAAAATATAAAACCAAGTCATGGGACATGTATTCCAAGCTGAATGGTTGGCAAAACATCCTAGCAGGTGTTGTTTTTGCTTATTATGGCTAAAGAAAATTGGCAAAGGCAATGGAAATTCTATGGAAAGGCATGAGGCATTAATTGGCATTTTATTTATGAAAATAATGGAAATTGGGAGAAACATAAGGTGAAAGGTCACAGGTTGCATGTGAGGAGGAAAATGGAGGAAAGTAATGGAAATTTGAAGAAAATGGAGGAATCATTAATAAAAAAGGCTTCTGAGGAGCAATTGGTAACCTTTTCTGAGTTTTAACCTTTTTTCAGATCAGTTTTAGATTTCTCTCTCTATTCTCTCTCTCTCACTCTTGGACACATAGATTCTTCTTAGAGAACTCTAACATTGGATCAAGGAAAGAAAGGAAGGACCAAGAAGGAAAATATCAATCAATAAAGAGCGGGATCAAGCAGCTATGGCAGGATTATTTATGGGTATCAATTTGTATGCATGATTTTCTTGCTAGTTTTGACAAGCATGAATATGCATGTATGTTCTTGGTTCTCTTGTTTTCATGGGCATGGGTTTTTCCAGGTGTGATGGTGTTTTTTAAGTCTTTCCTTTCAATTTATGAATAGCCATGGTGTGATGGGGTTCTCATGTTTTTGTTGAGCTAGATTATCAAATGGATTTGAAACTGAGTGAGGTGGTCTCTAAAAGAAAGAACACATGACCTAGTGATCCATGAATTGGACTGTGGATTATAGTAAAGCCTTGGCCTAGTAACCCTGAACCAGACATTGGATTTTGGTAAAGTCAAATTTTTTGTTGCCTCAGTGGGCCTACAAATCCTTGACTGGTGAATGGCAGGATATATGGTAAATCCTAGAGGTGGGTGCCCTCGATAAGGCCTAGAAATCCTTGGCCAATGAATGGAAGGATATATGGTAAATATTGGAGGGTGGAGTCTCGATTAGTCTTAAGGATCCTTGACTATTTAATAGTGGGAAGTACAGTAGATCATAGAGACTAGGAGATAGGAAAATTCCTCACGTTGTAGGTGGAGAAATCCAGTGGCATCCATGCTTGTTTAGGGCCTTGTGATCCAGTGTGGATTATGGTAAAGCTTGGTTCTATTTATGAGGGTGAGGTGGTTTAGCCTTGGGAAGCCCTCGTTGTGTTGGTTATGAGTCCCACAATCATTCTTGAAATATGGCACGCAAGTGATTGGCTGAAAGAATGGTTTGGCTCAACCAATCCATGGTCAAGTGGTACATGGAAGTCCCAAACTTGGTTGAATTATGCATTCATTAATAAGAGTTCCTTTTCTTTCGTATTTCATGTGTAAATGCATTGGCTTATATATGGATTATATGGTTGTTATATCCATGTTATTTTTGTTGGTTATAAGTTGGTTATGAGTATTTTTTATGACAGACGATATATGGTTCCATCATGTTTTGATTTGTAAATGAAGGAACAATGAATATATGACCTAATAGATAATAATGCAACTATTATGATATGGAAACAATGCTTCTTTATGAATCTCAAATAAGTATGAGACCCTTATGCTCATATTTGTTCTTATGACATGTAGATTACATATTTGTGACATGTTTGACGAAATTCCTATCATGGCTAGTAGGGGTCCATCCAAGTCATTAATTAATTATTTTCATTAGTATCATTGTTTTGATGTTATTTTTCATTTCTTTAAGTTTCATGAAGTTTTGGTTAGTGTCCTGAGACCTAGCCCTAAAAGAGTGGCACATAATTTGGGGTCTCTAGCTCAGAACTAGCTAAAAAAGTCCCCAGATGCCAGCATGCCCTTGTTGTGGGAGTGACTAGAGGGTCCAAGTCGATTGCATTCCCATGTCATGGGAGCGACAAAGGCTCTAGGTCAGTAAAATCTCAAGTTACCTCATGGGTTGGTCACCTAGAAGAGTGGGTTGGATCCTGAAGGTTTTGTAGCATGTGTAGAAGGTCATATTGGTTGTGCTTTGTCAGTTCCACTACCTTAACTGTACATGGGGAGTTGAATCACATGATAGTAGCCTCTCATGACATGTTTACCCCAACAATTTGGTTAACTTGGGCAAATGTGGGAGGAGGGTGTTACATGAGGTTTCCCAGTGAATATAATTCCATTGCTCTTTCTCCTTATGTAGACAATATATTGGGCATGCCTATTCACCTTTGGATTGGTAGGGGTACCTGAACCTGATAAGGTAGCTGTTATTTATTTTTTTCTTCCTCCAAGGTGTCTATTTTCTTTTTTTTGAAGGGCTATTTATTTCCTTCACTTTACTCTTTTTAGCTATGATCTTCTTCATCATGTTGATATTTTCTTGGGATTTTTGAAATGCATGCCTATCCATATCTACAAATTCAACCCAAGGGATTGGATGTTGTTGATCTTCTAGTGCATTTAGTATAATCAATTTGATCAGACCGTGATGAGATAAATAATTGTGTTTACCCTCCTTTACCTTAATACTCATATCCTTCAAATATTTTAGGAGGAAAAATAGAATTCTTAGTAGTTCAGAGGCTGGAAGGTGGGCTTGGAATCTTAAATGATACAACAACCTAAACTAGTAAGCATAAACTATGCTTAATCTTCCTTCATAAGAGATATATTTCAGCATGTGGTAGGCCACATCGTCTGAAGGCTCAGGTGCCATGCTTTCTCTCCTATTATTATCTTCATCATGTTTTACATTTTGTAAGAATTGAATCCCTTCTTGGTAGTGATGTCATCCTATATCTCCTCCTTGTTCCATTGTAGTCCCTTAAGGAGAGTTGTGATTTTGTTTATTGAGTCCTCATTTATGTAAATGACTAACCCTTTGACTACAATAACAAATTCATACTCTTCATTTTTTCTAGGTTCATGGAAAACTCCATTTCCACCTCATCATCAAAATCTCTAAGTCTCTTAGAGAAACCTAGCCATCAATAGTTCTCAAATATGGTGACAAATCTAGGATGTTGGTATATTATGCTAATATCAATGGGCCCTCTTCTATTAAAACTACCCTCCATTCTTCCTTCACAGATTTCCTCTAGCAAGGTTTTGGAGATCAATTTTAGACCACACCTAGATGTTTTCTTCTAATAACTTCCAAATATTTTTTAAGGCTAAACAATTTTCTCTATCAATATGAAAATTTGGAGAGAAGGTGGTGTGATTGTGTAAGGAACAAGGTTTCCTGTTGCAACAACTTTGTGACATTTTTTTTTTCATTGAAAAAAAGGATTAGTATTGAATTTATACATTCATCAAACCAAGCATCAAAATATGAAAAAAAATTGGTGAGCCTTCTTACTCTTCACTAAAAATTTGACAAAAAAAATATCTTATTTAGTCTGTGAGACTAATTAACCACAAAACAAGCTAAGTAATTATGTGGTAAAAAAATCATAGCTTATTTTGGGAACCAACCTCTTTAATATGTGTAGGGAACTTGGTGAGATAACTTTGGAAGCATATTTTTTACCTTGAAGCAAACCCTTGTTGTGATTCCTCTAGCAATCTCTAAGCTTGTAGCTTCCTATAACAATTTATAAACTTGTAGTTTCCTATAGCACTCTTTAAACCTGTGACAAATCCTGTAATTTTGTATGCAAATCATTGACGTGAGGCGACTACTATATTTTTATTTATCATTGACTTAGGAATGGAATATAACATGATGTTTAAGGTGTTAGGAATTGGAATCTACGTTCAACACTTAGCCAACCCCTTTACCACTCCAATTTTAACACATTCACTAGTCATACTCCCACATTTACCATTTCATAATAAGAATACAACAACCACCTTTTTGAATAAGTGCAAGAGAATAGCATGTTTGTCTCATTTTCCCCTCACACATGGGAAGAAATTTTTTAGAAAGGTGAGTGTTGACTGTTGGTTAGAATTTGGTTACTGGTCAGTTAGATTGCATGACCTAGCCTATTTGAACTTTGTTTTGTTGGAAATAATACTGAGACAGGGGGTGAATCAGTATTTATAATTTAATAATATTTCATTTCCCAAACAAATTTATATGCCCTACTTCAGTGAAGTGAACTTGTGTGTGCATGATACTATGATTAGAGAAACCAGTGTATACCCATAGAACTAATGATTTAGTCAATTTATCATATGTTTATCTTTAATCAGTGCATCAATAACTTATTATACAGTAACTAAGTGCAGTAATAACATAATGAACCATCACACATAAGCAACACACAATAACACCAAGATTTAAGGTTGAAACCCAATGCGGCAGAAAAGCCACCTATTGTTGTTGTCTCTGTCTTCTTTTAATATAAATAAAATATGTTTAAAATCTTGTGCTGGTGCATAATCATACCAGTACATAGGAACCCACCTACAGAAGGCTACAACCTTCTCTCATTTTCCAACTTCTATTGGAAGGGAGTTACAACCCCCTAGCTCTTGTACTAGTCGATGTGTTTATTAATACGTAGGCATCAGCCTACAGAAGGCTACGACCTTCTCTCTTCATCTAGGGACCACATTTCATTAATTTTCAAATTGGATGCTCTCAGTACACAACAACACAATATGAAGGCCTCTTTTCATCAAATTTTCACATTGGACCCATCAGAACTTTGAAACTCAAATTACATCATCCAACATTTAGTTAATCTAAACAGTCAGATCACTGTCACCATAACACTTTGCTGAACCCAGAAACCTACATCATCATTCAAAACCAGCTGCAACCTCAAAATCACACATCAGAATGTATACGCTAATTTACGGATTTGAACCTGTGTGTATGCTACTTCCTTTAAAAAAACCTGTGTATACCTCCAAAACTACTGAATCATAAAAACTTTTGAATCAAATATGTACTAACCAGTAATATTCTGAACATATACTGTCAATTTATAGAGCTCTAGATAGATAGTAGTAGAGATAACCCTTCTCACTTAAACAATCAATCAATCAGACATAAAACTCCTTATGCATTTAGTTTTACATTCAGATCTAAGAAGACTTCATTGGTAGACAATAGTAAAACAATAGCATTGATCACATAGATCATTCATTTCTAAAGTATAGGATTTTCTTTGCATACGTTACTCGGAAGAGTCGAACCTGCGTATATATGCACCTTTACCGAGGTGAACCAGCGTATAGATCTGCAAATATTAGTTCACAACTTCGTTGTTATTATAGACTTCATACATTCCTAGATCATGACATTTAAAGAATAAAAAATGTCTGAGCAATAAGATCTAGCCCAACCAATATTAGATCATTCAATGATAAGTCATTTCAGGTCTCATGATCCTGATCCAACATTGAATTCTTGGTGCACAAAATATTTCAAATCATATCACAATCATAGCCCTTGTAACACAAAAATGTACTTCAGATAAAAGTATACCTGAGAAACCCTTTCACTTCTGCTCCTCGCCCTTTGATATTCTCCTCCTTATATAGTTTTGGCCTTCCTCAATACCTTGGACCAAAACAACACTTAGAGCTTATGGTATTCTTGGACAGGATCAAATAACCATTACTCCTCTCAATATTGTGGGCTAATACCATGGTATTGACCCTTGATATTCTTTACTCTTGAATTTTCTTGATTTTCCAACCCATACACGCTTTTCCTCTTATGAAAGTGCATGCATACGTATACATTCTTTTTGTTCTGTGAACATGCTTGTATATGCTTCTTTTCCATGCTTAACTATACAACTTAAACTATATAAAAACATTATTTTCCTTCAACTTCTTGATTCTAATCAATATACCTTTGTTCCAACTTCCTGTTCTTTTGTACCATTGCCCTATTACCTCTGAATTGACCTGTTACACTACAAGTTTCCCTTTGTCAAATCTGAACTGACCTATGAGTGAGTTTCCATCAAGGACAACACTTGTATCATAATGACAACAATCTCCCCTTTTGGACTTGATGGAAACCATATTTTTGTTTATTATTGCAAGTTGCAGAAACTATTAGAGATATCAAGCAATCACCAAAATACACTCTCCCCCTTTTTCATCAAGGGAAAAGGGTGGATCAAGATATTCTCCCCCTTTGAGATACACTAAATTGTCCATGCTCCCCCTGAGTACATGTAGATTCTGCAAAGATATGTTTCAAAAAGAATAAAATGATTGTATAACTCAACTAAGTGAGTGTGACCTCCCTAAGACCAATGACTTTTACATACATCAATCACCCAAACAAGTGGGGATACATCAAATTTGACTCATCCACCTAACCAAGTGGGGATATACCAATTGTTTATACATGACTGAAATAGAAATTATTAATTCATCCCTCCCATGCGTAGTGGGAATACAAATTATATCATATGTCCAATAGGACTCATTCAAAAATAGACTATGACAGAAGGAGACATATAACACCCTAGATATTTACATGACTTAGGCAACAATTGATATAAATATCTGAAACCATAGTTGAGGTCAGCAACCATAATGGAAATAATGTAGAACGCTTTTGAAGGCTAAATCTCCCCCTAAACCTGTGCTACTTGTGCTACCTGTGCATTGTCAAAGAATCATTCATCAAGGAATCTTCACCAGTCAGATAAACATCAATGAACAAAGCATATCAGCAGACTGTAATCATCAATATTAGACTGAGCACCCATATCAGAGTCTAACCCACTATTTTTCTATTAGAAAAAAACATATACGCTCCTGCAACCACATAAACTCGTGTATATACGTGTCTATCCTTCATGAAACCCGCGTATAGGAACCCTCCTCTGAAAAACTGGATTTAATAGTAGGATGATGTAGAAAATACTCTCAGCTTTTTTCTGAGATATTCAAATGTTTCTATGGGAAGCGATTTGGTGAATATATTAGTAGCCTGTTCTTAGGAGGGAACATACTCCAATTTAACCTTTTGTTCAAGCACTTGTTCTCGTAGAAAATGGTATTTAATGGGTATGTTCTTGGTCTTTGAGTGCATGACTAGATTTTTTGAAATACTGATGGCACTTTTATTACCACATAGAATGGAGATGTGTGGAGTACATGTGATTTGAATGTCTTGCAATGTTTTCATCATCCAAAGTAGTTGTGTGCAACAAGATGCAACAACCACATATTTTTCTTCAGCTATAGACAAGGCAATTGAACTTTGTTTCTTGCTGAACCAAGGCACTAACCATGATCCCATATAGAATGCACCTGTACTAGTGATTTTTCTATCATCAACATTTCCTACCCAATCTACATTTGTATATGCATGAAGAGTAATATCTGTATCTTTGGGATGCCATAGACCAAAGTACTGATTTCCTTGAAGATATTTGAATATTCTTTTTACTGACAAAAGATGTGATTCCTTTGGATTTTCTTGGAATGTTCCAACAATTCCTACTGCATGCATGATACTAGGTCAGGTACCTGTCAGATAAAGTAGACTTCCAATCATAGATCTGTATGCTGGTTGGTTCACTGTAGGTGATTCGTCGTTAGAACTAAGACTACATCCTATTACCATTAGAGTACATACTAGTTTAGAATCTTTCATTCCATACTTCTTCAAAATCTACTTGAGATATTTAGTTTGTGAAAGAAAAATACCATCTTTTGTTTGATGTACTTGTAGACCAAGAAAATAAGTAAGTTCACCAATTAAGGACATTTCAAATTCTTGCCGCATAACCGTGTTAGGCCCCTATACTACTATTGTAACCCCTTATTGTTATTAGTACAACCCACTTATTATATTGATGTACCCATGTAGTGGCCCATATTGTTACTATTGTGCCCCATAGAAGCCCACTATTGTTATTATTGTGCCCTTACATTATTATTGTTATGTTGGCTCTAATTATGTTATGTTATGGCTCTAATTATTGTTATGTTGGATCTAATTACGGAGATATGATCTGAGGAAGTTGGTCTTTTTGCAGACTCCTGAATTACATTCCAAACACGTGACCTGGGGAAAATCGTCATAACTTTCTCTTTGACTATCGGATTGAAATTTTGTTAGAAGGTGCAGAAAGAGGACGGATTGTAGTTTCTTGTATATATCTTTCAGTGCCAAAGGTCAAAACAGTGACACGTGGCACGTCATACAAGTTCGCTCTTCTGGAAAGGTCTATAATTAGGTCATCTTGGGAGATTGTGCATAACTCTTTCTTGGAGAATCCAATTTGGATTAGACTAGTGGCATTGGAAAGAGGACACAGAGGGCTACTACAGGTCATAATTTCATAACTTAGAGATCTGAAAGTATAGGTTACAGTTGTTTCAAGATCGAGCTCCTAAAATCAAGAAAAAGTAAGATGAGGAAGTTTGATGGCAAGGATCCGGTAAATTGGATACTTCAGATGGAGCAATATTTTGTCTACATGGTGTACCATTGCTACAAAAGGTATGTATTGTATCTTCATATTTAGAACCAGATCAATTTTTATGGTATGAAGGGATTTTTGCTCGTAAACAACTTGTTACGTGGTCAATTTTCACGGAGGAAATGATAGCACATTATGAGGACACAAAGAGCAACACCTTCCTTAGAGAAACACCACAACAAATGGAAAGAGTAAAAGGGCTTTGTGACATAGTGGAAGGAAAAATTATGGAAACCAGGAAGCATACCCCTCACAAATATAAAGATGGAATTGTTGTTTCTCCTAGCCTTCCACAACCTACAAGGGTTACACCACAACAATTGGAAGAGAAAAGAGAAAAAAGGCTTTGTTACAATTGTGATAGAAAATGCACTAAAGGTCATAAGTGTGCTGAGAAGAAATTATTTTACATAGAATATGAAGAGGAGGAAGAAAAGGATCCAGAAACATCAAAAGAAGAGGATATACGCCAGGTGTTAAACTGAAATTTGTCACCATGACTATCTGCAGTTAATATGGCTCCATCAATAGTCATATTGTCCTCCTTGTCAAGCCTCATAACTCTGCTCTTCATGTCAAACTTCAAAAAGAGAGAAAGTCACCTAAAAACATGTTTATCTCTGGGTACGCAGGTTCTCTCTACCTTGCCTGCGTGTACGCACCCCAAACACATTGTACCTGCGTACTTGTACGCTCTATAAGCCAAAGGATGGGTGCGTACCCCTGTAAAGGTCAAAAG
>APFE031348678.1:3102-33702 GCA_000404065.3 Pinus taeda
GTGTCGGACCAAGCAGTCATTGGTGGCTGAGTTGAAGGCTTCCGAATCAGATACATGTTCCGACCCTGAGCTAGAACCCGACAAGGGGAATGGAAAAGGGAAGCAGATCATTGATGCAGATCCTAGCGCCACTGTTGCCACTGTCATGATCCAGAAGAATGAGCCCGAAGAGCCAGAGGAGGGGGAACGTCTTTTCCACTCACAGATGTGGGTGAAGGCTTCGCCGCTACAATTCATTGTCGACAGTGGCAGCCAAAAGAACTTGATTTCAGCAGAGGTCATGAAGCGGTTGGGCCTACCGACTACACCACACCCACAGCCATACAATATCGGGTGACTTCATGAAGAACGGGATCTCAAAGTTCGCCAGCAGTGCTGCCTTCCCTACAGCATCAAACCATTCACCAACGAGGTATTGTGTGATGTTACACCTCTGGATGTTTGTGATGTATTATTAGGCCAACCATACTTGTGGAGGCGGCATGCTGTGTATGAGTCAAGGCCTCGTGCTGTCATTATTTCTTTGAGTAATTCATTATACAGGATATCCGAGATAGCTCCACCTACTGCCACATCTCTGATCACTACTAAGAAAGGCAGCAAGCTCATATCACAGACCAGGAAATTCATCTGTATGGTTCACTCCCAAAGTAAGGGGAAGATCGTTGCTACATCCATGACCACCACAAAGGGTTCCTCCACACAATAGCAGCAGCAAAGGGATACGGTCATGACAGAACACAGGAACAACTTCTCCTCACCCATAGGGGTACTACACAAGCTTCAGGTGGGCAACAAAGTCTGGTTGCATCGACAGAAAGAACGCCTTACCAGAACCCATCAAAAGCTCAGACCACTCCAACATGGTCCTCACAGCAGTACCAAGCTTGTGGGGAACAATGCTTTGGAGCACAGCATTCCTCCATTCCTTCACCTGCACCAAGTGTTCAATGTGGACCGTCATCGACCATGCTTCCCACCATTACTGACACATCAGACAGTGCAGAACAAGTTCAGCAGATGGAGGAACTCAACGCAATGGGGACCATTGCTTCCTAAGGGGGGAGGAATGATCCAGGTGGATATTGGTGGCCACCCACCTTCCCATTGGACCCCCACAACATATCTTTCAGTCTTTTAGTTTCCATAATTGTAGCACAATTTACTATTTTTAGGAGTTTTTTCAGGTCTTGAACTTCCAGAGCCATTTTGAGGCCCTAACGACGTTTTTGGGAAAAATCGGGGCAACATGGGTCCATGGCCGATGTTGCCTTCCCAAGTGGTAGTTCTCAGATAGATCTTTCTAACGAGCTATCATAGCTGGTCAAACGGAGTCGTATGCCAAAGTTACGATCCCAGGAAATTGATGTACCAATTTACCCAAAACGGGGCCCACAATTTGGTGTTTCATCTTCTAGGGTTAGGTTTTGGAATGTGAAGGGTTTTCCATTGTTTCTCAACAATAAATAGGCCTTCGAGCCTCATTGTAACACAGTTCCGAACAGTTCAGAGGCATGTAGTCACCGCATCTCTTCTCAGAGATAAGCTACCATCGCCCTAGCTGGTTTATTTCCATTTCTGGTTGTAAGCATATTTCGGTATTTTCAATTAATGAAATGAAGCATTGTTTCCGCTGCATCTTTGTGTATATGGTTATCTCTGTATTTTGTTGCGTTCTTGTTTAAATCTGGATCACTTTCTTTGCCTTACCTACTAAGGCACAATTCTCCTCATTATCAGTCTTTGATGAGGATTTGTCTCTAGTGTTCCTCTGAATCTCTTTCTATACCTAATCTGACCACAACCATTCCCAATCTAGTACCTTCTCCCTCCCATTAACTAAGTCCTAGCAATTGTGCTAGCTCTTGGAAAGTCCTAGAATCTCGACACTTCCAAGCTCATCTCAACAATGGGTGAAATTGGTTAAGTACTTTGGAATTGAGTTTCCCTTCTCCATTTTGATCTTTCTGAGTTTTTCCTTCAGTGCCAACTTCCTATGGTCACTGTTATTTTGAAATAGGTTCATCAATGCCTTCCACATTCAGTATGGAGTATCCTTACCATGGATATTTGAGACAATGTGGTCTCGAACTCCTTCAAGGATAATCCTTCTCACTTTCACACACTTTCTCCATTCAACCAAATATTTAGCATCCGATGTTGGAGGCTTAGGAATTTTCATGATCAATGAATTCCTTGATGCCATTGTCTTTCAAAATTGCCTCCATCCTGTCCTTCCAAGCTATGTAATTCGAGTTTCCCTCCAAGGCATACTCAAGTCACAAGTCGTAGAATGACATATTGTTGCTCTAAAGTATGAAATTGCAAATTCTGTTTTCACCTACACAAAAAAATGAAAATATCCTCTTCTATATTGTCTTCAACTCTGATACCATGTAGATTTTTATTGTAGATTCAACAACTTATGTGATATTCTAAAACAAAAGGCAAGAATCTACTCTACTCTTCAACGAAAACCAAAATTGATCGATGAAAACAATAAGAAGAAAAGGAGGAATTTCAATCGAACATAACACAATATTTATCTGGGGAAAGAAACTGCTCAAAACCCTGACTATGTATATTGCATTAACCAGAAGATCAGAGAAGAAAATATAGTGCTTGTTCATTCTGAACAATTCCTACACTAGTACAATCTAACTCTCTACCTCACAAGCTAGCTCAAGCCAACACTTAGCTAATTATGCTGCCTACCAAGCCCCTATTTCCTTGTGTAATTCCTGAGAGAATTATCCCATATTTAATTGGTAAATCCACTTTCCATAACTTCACAATCCAAACATATGTGCTCAACTCATTGCATGCACCATTTGTACAACTTAGAAAATTATACAATTGATAGTACAATGTCTTTGAACTCTAATCTTAACTAGGTCTTCCTCTAAAATGACATGCATGACTTATTTATGAATGAATCTTTAGTTCACTAGTACAAAATGACTAATTAGTTACAAAAAAACAACTAAAATTTGCATATAAACAACCATTTTTCAGTGGGTGACCAATAGTAGCTAATTTACAGTATCTTATAACATGATCAACTTTTAGTCATTAGCTTAGTCATTAATTGGTTTCCTCAATTTTACCATCTAGTAATTTTTTTCATTGCTTTAGTCATTAATTGTCACAGTTAATGACCAAATATACAACAAAATATATTACTATATGAATCCTCAAGAAAAACAAATTAATGACCAAAGAAATATGACCAAAAATTTGGTCGTGTTCTAAGATATTGTAAACTAGCTACTAATAGTCATATATATGCAAATTTTAGTCATCGTTTGAAACCAATTAATTACCAAAGAAATATAACTAAATTTTAGTCGTGTTATAAGATTCTGTAAATTAGCTACTAACAGTCATATATATGCAAAATTTAGTCACCATTTTAATAAAAAAAATTATCAATTGCAGTAGTCATTATCTTTTTTTGGTATTTTCATATTCATTATATAAACAACTGATTTAGTAGTTTCTATTCATTTCATTTAATTTCATTCATAATCATTATAAATGACTAATTTAGTCATATATTCATTTTATTTGTGTTCTTCATTAATTAATATAAACTACTAATTTAGTAGTTTTAGATTGATTTTACGTGTTCATTATTAATCAACATAAATTAATTAGTATGATTTCGCGACTAAATTTAAAAAAAATGCCATACAATGTGCGTATTTTTCTAATATAATAATGCAAAGTTACATATGTTAATTACAAGACTAAATAATATCAAGTGCAAATAAAAATAATTCCAACCATATAAATTTTATTATATAAAATATAACGCATTACAATATGAGTTTCCAACTTAATATCGATTGGACTACAATTTATCCATGAAATATTGTTTCATCATTTCAAAACATTGTCACTATGTTGCCAAAGCATTGCAAGTGAATTCACCAACTCTAAAGGCTTGATCATCAGTCTCTGTGAGTGTGCCTTATGCAAGATATTGGCTTTCAGGGTATTACTAGACAAATTCTCTTCTCTCTCTCTTTTTTCATTTGTCGCTCAAGTATTATTATTCTCCTCTTTCTTCAATTTCTGCTTCTTACCATCAATATTGAGTTCCTCTCATGAAAAGGAAAGAAGACAAAATGAATAGTATAAGACATGAAAGACGATGAATACCTGAATATAAAATAAATTAGACTATAAAATATTTAGACAACATATACCTCAACATTCGATAGTGGCCACGATGTGGCTAGATGACTTATATAAACAAAGAAAATAAAACGTCACCATAGAAAATAACACCTTAGGAACTTAGTATTCAACCTTCAACAAAAACTTAGGCACAATCATACCAACTAACTTAGTTACATGTTAAAAATATTAGGCAATAGATAAGTTGTGAAAACATATGGAAAAAAAAAGATCAATGTAAAAAATATCCTTATTTCTTGTTCTAAAAGAGTCATGCTCCTTAAATTTGAATATTCTTTTTCCCACAGTAAAAGTTCCTCGCTATTATGACCTATGTTTTTAGGATCATGAAATTGATCCAACATCATATTAGATTGTGGAGACAAAATTATTCAACTTTCCAAGATGAGTACCTCACTTGGTTGAATGAAGGTACTAGTTGTGAGTAGTGTCAAAACCATAGGGAAGCAGAACACTAAGGCCTAAGAAAATATATCACCACTTGTCCACTAAAATAAAAAAATTGAATCCCATAATGGCCCCTGGGAGTACATTTCATTGGATGGATATCACACTCTGAGAGATGATTGTCTAATACAATGAGAAGTGTACATATATTGTCACAATTCCCCTCACAGTCAAACCCTATAGTTGTGTCCTATAATATCAACCATAATATACTATTTAATTATAAATTATGATGATTAGATAATTATTAGATTGAATAATTAGTCTAAAATTGTGTTTTTAGTATTTTTGTATACATGAAAAAATTTGGAAAAAAAGGTACTTTTTATGACTAGTTAATTCTGAGTTAACCTAAATACACAATAAATTATGGTGCCTTGATGTTTCTCTAGCGGTTATCTACTTATTGTACCAATTATTCCCATGTCCTCTACTTCTTTTGGTGAATTCCTCTTTGATGATGTCCAATGCCAATGCAATGGGCATTTATCGTTGATGTTTTTCTGAGCCAAAGGGAAGCTCCACAAGTAACAACCAAAAATTAGCCTCAAATATTTTATTGGGGACCAAAATGTAGTAATTATATGACAAACCAAGAAACACTGCATGTTAATCATCTTCCCCTTAATATTGATTAATAATTTATTTGCATGATCATGTAATACTAAAGTGTCAAGTAGGGAAATTTAAAGTTAGTCATCCATCAATATCACCTTTGAGAGTTCTTAGTAGTTAATACTTCCTATTACACACATAGTAGATCACCAACTTCAATGATAGTAATATAAACAAAACAAAATCAAATTAAAAGAAATGCTAGGAAGTCAAATGTGACTAATATTGAGTCAAGAAAATACCAAGCCCTTCACACTAGGAAGGCGTTCTTAGGCACTAAAATAGAAAATCCTTCCATTGCATCATTTTCACCTTTTCTTTAATTTATTTAACTGAGAACATAACTTTCAAAAAATAAAATAAATCATTGAAAAAGGTCTCAAAATCATAGAAAATGGCTTGAGTGATTGTCGTATCAATTAAACAAAAGGCAACCATTTGATATGTTTTTAACTTGTGGAATATATTGAAGAATATGAAGCTTTTTCATCCCTTGCTCCTAATCAAATTGTAATCTGTGGGTTCCAATCAAGTAACCAATTTCCCTCCAAGATAGTTAAGGGATCACTTTGGAGAAGGACTTCTAGAAGCATTGGGATAGTAGAAATGGAATTAACTAGGAGGAAAATGAAGCACTTTAGTGGCTGCTCCAAAATATTTGAATGCAACTAAAAATGATTTTATATTCCCTCAACACATTTTAAAACAGAAACCATTCAACTGCATCTCTTTTATTTTCTACCTTTCTCTAATATGTAATTCTTTGAGAAAGAATAGAGCATTCATAAGTATTGTCATGAAAGAGGGCACTTCATAATCCTAATAAGTTGGGCTCTAACAAATAAACAATTTCATGTAGTGAATAAATCTTACATGGTAGATTTCAATGATTAAAATTACAACTTTATTCTTAATCCCATTACAACAAAAATAAATTCAACCCTAACTAGTCGGGATCCAAGAAATCAAGAATTTCATGTAGTAAAGTAAACTTACATGGTAGATCTCAATTATTTATAATGAAAAATGTATTCTTTATCTTATTACAACATAGATAAATTTAAGAGTACATGCATATTTCCTTATCTAAGACAAACTTTGAACACATTCTGAGATTTCATAGAAATATAATGATATGATTTACCTCTAGGACATGAGAAAGCTATCTACATCTAGCACCCATCACTGGACAATACTGTTATTGAGACACCATCTCATGGCATTAGAATCATGTAGATAGATAGTGTTATAGAGATACCTTGCAAAACCTGTTCAACACTACCTTCAAGATTCAAATTCATCAATTGATTTACTTTAGTAGCAAATTCTATTGGGATTTCATTAAATACAACCCGACAAAAGCCATTTATGATAGTTGTCATTGCCTTCTCTGGATCTATCCCCCTTTGGAAATAGAATAACTAATATTCCACTGTGATGCCTTACGTTGTTGCTAAAAGACTTCATGCAATACCTGAGAAAACTGGAACTCGAATCATGCAATTAGATAGGAAAAATGTGAAAGTAATTGGGGAATTAAAAGATGTATTGATTCGGATGAATACTAAACCACAATACACACAAGTCATTGATATAGTTGTAGTCGACATACCTGAGGCTTATGGAATGCTGCTTAGTAGGGACTGGTCAGAAAAACTGAATGGATACTTCTCAACTGATTGGTCCCATCTCTTGCTACCTCAGAAGGGAAAAGGTGATATGTTGAGAGTTGATCGAGAAAGATACATGAAGTATGTAGTGATGGATCTAGACATTCCCAATGAACATGTAATGTTTACTAACTCTATTCTTGGGAATTATAGTTTCAATGTTTGTGCCAAACCTATTTTGGAGAATTCCATGCAGAAACAACTAAAGAAACTGCAATAAACGCACAATTGGAAGCTCTCCTCTATAATCCAACTGATGAACCACCTTGTAATATAGTAGACGATAGAACTAGTTTCGTAGGAAGAAATTCAATTGATGTAACACTAGACTCTATATTTTGGACACTCTATTTTGATGGCTCTAATTGCCTTGAAGGTGTAGGTGTTGGGAGAATTCTCATTGATCCACAAGGGAGCCAACATCTAATGGCTAGCCAGTTGGAATTCATGTGCACCAATAACATGGCAGAATATGAAGGCTTGCTGCAAGGCCTAAGAAGGGCCATTGATATGAAGGTAAAAAATCTTAAATTTTTTGGTGACTCATAGATAATTGTGGACCAGGTAAGGAAGATGATACATTGTAATTCGCCACACTTGGTAAGGTACCAACATGAGGTATGGAACTTAATTGACAGTTTTGATTCTTTTAATATCACATACATACCTCAAGGAAAAAACCAAGATGCTGATCTGATGGCTGGTATGGCTGCAAAACTTTTGCCTGATTTTAGATTAAAGAAGAATAAATGTTATGTTGAATTGATTTTCAGACCATCCATGCCTAATAACATCTCAAATTGGCAGGTGTTCGAAGATGATGAGCAAATCCTTGAGTTCTTGCACTACGAGAAGACATTCAAGAATGCAATGATGGATGAAAAAGAGTACAATAGGCTTATAAATGAGAGGGAAGATGAGGAAAAGGATCGGTCCAATATGATTCCCAAGTCAGTTGTCAAGATGGAGCACTTGTATGACCTGCATGGTAAATTCAAGAAGCCAACTAATTGCAAAATGCATAGCTCATCCATGAAGTATGAATCTGTAACCTTGGAACCAAAGAAGACCCAAAAATTGTTAATTTGGGCTTGGGGTGCTCTCCACAAGAAAAGGTTGCATTTGTCAAGCTATTTAAAGAATATAAGGACGTCTTTGCATGGACACATGGAGACCTAAAAGCCTTTGATACCAGCGTTATGCAACATGTAATTCCTTTAGAAAAGGAGGCTAAGCCCTACCAACAAAAGCTTCGCAAGATGGACCCATGCCTGGAATTGTTGGTGAAGAAAGAATTAAACAAAATGTTGGATACTAAAATCATTTTCCCGGTCAGAAACCCCTGCTGGGTAGCCAATATCGTGCTAGTGAGAAAGAAAGATGGAGATATCAGGCTATGTATCGATTTTAGAAACCTAAACAAAGCATCACAAAAGGATAACTATCTTGTCCCTTCTATGGAACACATTCTTCAGTGCATTTTTGGGTCTGAAATGTTGTCCCTATTAGATGGGTTTTCAGGATATAATCAAGTGTTGGTATCTAATGGGGATCAGCTGAAGAAAACATTCCACACTAAATGGGTCACTTACGCATATCGTAAATTTCCTTTTGGACTTATTAATGCGGGTGCCACATTCCAAAGAGCCATGGACATAGCTTTCCGAGGATTGTTCAACAGATCAACAATAGTGTACATGGATGACATTACGGTGTATTCATATCGCAAAAGGAATCATATTTATCACCTGAATCAAATTTTCGAAAGATGCTGAAGGTTTGGAATATCATTGAATCCCAAGAAGAGCGTCTTCGCAATCACTGAAGGGAAGTTACTAGGTCACATCCTCTCTAAAGCAAGGATTGTTATTGATCCTGAAAGAATAGAGAGCATCATGAGAATACAACCCCCTGCCAATAAAACGGAAATGCAATCTTTCTTCGGGAAGATCAATTTCATTAGGAAATTTGTCTCAGGTTTCATGGAAATAGTGTGCCCCATGCAGCTAATGATGAAGAAAGACATGGTGTATAAGTGGAGCGATGAAGCCAGGAAAGCATTTTAGCAAATTAAAGAGGCCATCGCAGAAGCCCTTGCATTGGTTAGTCCTGATTTCGACAAGGAATTCCTCTTGTACACTTTCACTTCAGATGTTTCATATGCTACAATCCTCACCCAAAGAAATGATGAGGGCAATGAAGTCCCCATTTCCTATATGAGCTTTAATCTCTAGGGAGCAAAACTGAACTACCCAAACGTGGAAAACAAGGCTTTGTAGTTTTTAAGGCCATTAAATATTTATGCCCTTATTTATTAAAGGCCAGGACTAAAGTGATCACTCCCCATCCTGCTGTAAGAGCCCTCTTCATGCTGAAATAAATGGGTGAATGGAGAGGAAATTGGATAACCGCACTTCAAGAATACGACCTCGAGATTAAGCTGACGAAGATAGTTCGAGGGCAGGGACTGTGTGAGCTCGCAGTAGAAGCCTTGGCAGAGAAAGTAGGGGCATCCGAAGAACCATAAGCACAAAACTTACAAAATGAACAAGTGGAATTTAGGGAGGAGCCCCTAAGGATTAATGAAGTGTTGATGTGTGAGCGCGAAACGTCGGAAGCCATTTTGGATCCTGATTCGTGGTATTACGACATCTGCTTCTATCTTACACGGGGGTCATATCTTGAACACATGGATGCATCACAACAGAGAGCACTCAGATTGAAATGTAATCAATATAATTTATCTAATAACACATTATACAAAAAAACTATGACGGAAGCTGACTGAGGTGTTTGGAAAAGGATGATGCCTACCATGTCTTGGAAGAAATGCATGATGGCCCAGCAGGTTTTCACTATGGCGGAGAGACCACTGCTCACAAAATATTAAGAGCTAGATATGATTGGCCCACAGTGTTTAGAGACTTGCATGCCTATGCTCGGAAATGCAAGGTATGTCAAACTGCCGCAGGACGAGAAAGAAAGCCATTGGTTCCCCTCAGGCCCGTTATGATTTATCGTCCATTCCAGCAATTGGGCCTAGATGTCATAGGCGAGATCACTCCAAACTCTTCACAACAGCATAAGTATATACTCACAACAACTGACTACTTCACCAGATGGACCAAAGCCATCCCACTTCAGAAGGTGAACGAAGATGAGGTAATATCATTTATTGGGAAATTCATTATCAACAAGTATGTCATTCCTGACGCTCTCATATTTGAAATTCTTCTTACTTTTCATCACTGAAATTGACTGAATTTTCTATTGATAAATCAATTCACATAAGGTATTCATCGAACTATTACCCTGAGGGAAATGGAGTTGCAAATTCCTCAAGCAAGAACCTCATATGCATAATCCGTAAATCTGACGCTGACAACCAGAGGAACTGGCACAATGCTCTAACAAATGCCCTTTGGGCCGATAGAGTCACCTCAAAAGTGGCCTTAGGAAACTCCTCATACTTCCTCGTCTATGGACAGGAAGCCATCTTGCCTCCAAACATTACCCTTCCCTCTTTACAACTCTCCCAAGCTTCAAGAGGAACCCCTTTAGCCTTCCTTCAAGAAAGGATCAACCAACTGGTGAGGTTGGAGGAATTGAGAGATAAAACTAGAAATAAATTTAGAAATCACCAAATGGTTATGAATAGGTGGTTTGATCGCCATCTGGCAGCAGATCAAGATTACCAAGTAGGAGAGCTAGTCCTGAAATGGGACAAGTTGAATGAGCCAAAAGGTAAACACACGAAATTCCAACACTTATGGCTGGGCCCATTCCAAGTTGTGGAAAATATTGATCAAGGAACTTACAAGTTGAAAACTTTATGTGGAGAAATTGAAAAACTCCCTCTTAATGGCCAAAATCTTAAGAGAAACTTCTAGTAGCCACCACATGGTGGTTACCCCCTGAATAGGTTAGGATTCATTTTATTTTTGTTATTAGTTTAGTTACATTTCGTCTTTTCCTGTCTTGTTTTTCTGCAAAGTTTATTTTCCTTCTGTTTCAAATTACGGTCCTTTCAGCTAACTGATTTCAGTCCTCCAGTCTCGTTTTTACCTTTCAGATTGCCCTCATTCGCCAGCTTCAGCTTTTGCCTCCTTCATTAACCTTCTGATGAGTCTGCTGATCCTAAATCCATCATTACCTTGCAAATCAAACAAATTTTCAATGAGCCCATGAGAACTGGAAAATCAGAGGTGGAATTCAAACCAAAGCCACTCACTAGCATCTATTAGAAACTAGGCGAGATCTATTGATAACTTGGATACCTAAAGCATGTAGTGGCATCTTTATAAAATGAAAAATGTGTAACTACAGTCGGACTGACATGGAGGAACACTGCATTTTAAATAAATCCCACTCAGACCTAGCTTATGCTTGCCTGCAAGGTTTGTAGTTATTCTCCATTGGTCCCATCCACCACACTAAATTCTCCAATACATGTCATCTACAAGTAAATCTCCTTTCATGGGCTAAACTCACTGTCATATACCATGTGGAAAACCCAATTGTGCTCTATTCCTTGTGCCTGAAACTAGAAGGACTTATTTAAAATAAAATTAAATGTCAAGTCCTTGTGCCAATCTGGAAGGACAAGTTGTTTGGGAAGCCGGTTAGGGAAAGGACTGTTGCTGGGCTCAGAGTATCGGTTGACACAACAATCCCAACCTTGCTTAAGCGGTTTAAAAATATGGCATGATCCATGACTGTGCCCCATTCAATCATATGAAAACATAGCGCTGAAATTCTCATATAAAGTGTAGATAAACATATCTACATCAAGTTTGATGAGCAATAAAGAGCTGAGGTACACACCTAAATAAGTATTTACACACCAGTGATGGCCTCGAAAGGATTTTTGAAAGTAGGGAATAGGTAAAGGAAGGTTAATAAATTCCATAATATTACCATTGGAGAATGCCTTTCAAAACCCTATTAGTAAGTAGAAGCTATTTGTCTTTATCCCACCTGAAGCAATTAATGTTGAAGTGGAACCCATGCCTATCCCTTTGTACAGTTTGCATTTCAAGTTTATCTTAACACCTGATGTTCTATTGATCCAAGATTTTTTTGGAAACAGAGATAACTGGTTCACCCATTGGTTTGCCATTTGTTGTGGCCACAACCATCAACCTATTAAAACCTACCTTGATAGCAATTTTGAATGGGTCCCCTAAAAAAGTTAACCTTTCACGTCTCTGAATGATCTGTTTTATCCTAGAGACTTTAATTCGTTGCCAAGTCAAATCTTCAATTCCCAATGATTAAGCCCCCATCTTCAAATATCTTCCGCATGGTTCATCTCTAACCCTTTCGAACCCCTCATTCATACCCTCCATCGGGACCTTTTCGACCCTCAAAACCTTTTTATCGCACCTTATTTCCATTAGAACTCTCTATAATGGAAATGCTTCACAAACATACATAAATCACCCCTTTTCCGTCTATCGGAATCAATTCAACACATACCATAAGGCACCAGACCTGACAGCATTATTAACCACATTATATATATTTTGGGTCCAGAGCCCCATCGCATATTGCAATCGGCAAGATTCCTTATATATATATATATATATATATATATAAGGTGCACATGGCTTCCAAACCCGATGGCATTAACCACACACTATATATATTGGGTTCGGAGCCCCATTGCATATCGCAGTTGGCAAGGTCCAGGGCCTTTATGTAAGGCACACCACTACTACCCAGACCCGACGATGATTATAGACTAGGATGCATATTATTTCAAGTTCAGCCTTATGGTTGGCCACGGGTTTTCCTATATATTCCTGTGTGTTTTGAAAAGTGTTGAGGTCGGGGTTTTTCAAAGGGAAATCTAACATTGTGGACCCACCAGCGGTATTAACACACACACACACACACACACACAGATATATTATATATATTATATCTATATAATATATAATATATATATATATATATATATATATATATATATATATATATATATATATATATATACACACGTCGGGTCCAAAACCCTATCGGATATCGCAATTGGTGGGTTCCAGGGCTTATATATAAGGCACACCACTATATAATGGACCCGCTGATAACTATCAATTCAAGCGCATAATTTTTCAAGTCCGGCCCTATGGTCAGCGGCGGGTTTTCCCTTGTATTCCCTTGTATTGTGATAATACGTGGTGGCCCGAGTTTTCAAAAGGGAAAGCTTATGTTTCAGATCTAAAGGGTTTATTAAACGCAACTCATAAGATTTGAAGTCCAGTTGTACAGCCCGGCCACAGGGTTTTCCCGTGTTTTCCTGTGTCAAGTCCCTCCACCGTTGATCTACCCTTCGTGGATCCAACAGTGCACGCAAATTTTGGGTGAGCAACTAGCTCAAGGAATACCCACCCGAAAAGTGGTATCCTCTTTCCTCCTACATGCTACGTGTCACTTACGATTGGAATGGGAGGCCTTCCTCGCAATACCGGTTACCACTTGGTTACCACTTAGACCCCTTCCGAAATACCACTTGGTGTACGAGAAACCACTTCCTCCCTACATCGTTGATCTTTTTCTTTTCGATGGATTTACTCTTAAATACCAGTCTCTATGCTCTTTGCTCAAGAAATGTGTCACCTAGAATATTTCAAGTCCAGATTTCAGATCCAGTTATGTGTTATACAATGGTTTTTAGTGTAAATCAGATTTTTGCTTACCGGACTTAATCAATGCATGGGTTAAAAACCAGGGGGCGATTCTTTCACGCTTGTTCCTTTTGATGTTATAAACACTTTATGAAGGCAAAATCTATGTTTTCAAAGCATTTTTATCACATTTGCATAATCATAGCTGATATGAATTATTTCTACAGGAAAATTCAAGCAAACCCGGTAACGGATAAATGTAATTTATATCAAGATGACAACTCTACACCACCGGTGTCGATATTGCAAAACACACTCTGCAAAAGGGAATATGGACTGCCATAGTGCATAATGGAGGCACTCTCTTAGTTCAGTAGAAGCACTCATGACAACGCTGATCCATCAAGATGTCATCAATTCCAGATACATCACAAAGCATGCCAAATGTAGGGTGATGTGCGCAACATCTTCAGTTTCCTTCAGGAATGATAGAGAATAATAGCCACTCCAAACAGGTGCAAAGAAATGATACGCAGTCTTTCTCTGTTCCAAGGGCATCCATTCATTCCCCCAAGAAGTAGAACGCTCCAACAAAGGTGGCCTCGATGTGTCAGCAGTTTCACCGACCATTCTCATCTATATATGCTGATCTGTGTAATGAAAAGAGGGGAAATGAAAGGACATGGAAGACCGAGGGTCATTCCCTGCTGCATATGTATTACCTCTGGATAGGAGAGAGGGGCATTTTGTTTGGAGAAAACAACTTTGATTTATTGTGAATAAAGAGGGTTATTTGGTTCAAGAAGGTGCTTGTTGTTTCCAATTTTTTTCCCTTTTCTCTCATATGTTTAGAATCAGTGTGTTGTTGCTGGTATAAAGACAAATGTGATTTGATTTGTGCATATTGATAACTAGTAGTTCATGGTTATTCCTGGTTATTTGAATGTAATTCAATAGCATTGACAATTCATGAAAGGTTATTGATTCCATACTTTGTTAAACATTAGTTGCAAGTGTTATTTGTATGGAAAGGAATGTATATTCCTATATAAATAATTGGATTGTGATTAGGATTTAATACAACCTTGTTCTTATTTGCACCAGTAATTGATTCACCTGGACTTGGGATTCATATATGATGTTTAACCTCCTTTTGTTTTTCCCCTGTAGGATATATTAGGATAGTTAGGATTAGATTAGAGTAGTTAGAAGTAGTGTAGATAGGACTTGATACACATAGGTTAGCTATTTTTTTTGTTTATTTAATTGAAGTCTTCCTCCAAGAAGAAAATTTTCAACACATATAGCAGTTTACAGCATGCTTTAAACCCATTGGAGCTAGCCATCCAAAATGAAATCAGATCTAATTGCGGTCTGTGATCGGGTTAGTTCCCCTTGTTGGTATAGCGAAAATTCGCCATGTCAACACTATGTAAAATGTAACTTATATCTAAAACATGTAAATGTACCTTCTGTAGCTACTTCTATATAAAAAAATGGAGTTGGAATATGTTGATGGCGTTGGACCTGCCAACATGTCAGAGGATCTCCTTGGTAAGAAGTCCCAACTAGACCTCAGACCATTTCATGTAGGAGTCCAAGCAGTGGGTCATATAGTATCACCTTGACCATGGTTGCGCATAGAGGAAAGCATGATGTCCTTGTTGGTAGCAAGGGTGTGACCAGCACAACAAGCCAAGGAAGGTGCATGAAGGGTTCTAACACACATAAGGTGGAATGAGTGTGCCCTTTGAAAACCTGTGGAAACATGTAGCTTGGAGGGAACACATGATAAAAGATACATGATAAGCTAGAAGGAAGGTGAACCAACAATCCAAAGTGATGGTTAAACCAACAACACATCTAAAAAGGATTCATATATACATATATAGAAAGAGTCCATACATACATGCGTAAGCAAACAACTACATATATCATTAGAGAAACCAAGAGAGTTTAAATACAATAACAACATATGCGTGAAACGTGTTGGCTCTATTATATTAAGAGTGAAAGATCCAATCATACAATACAACCATGACCAATCACTAGTTCTGACAACGAAACGTTACTGCTTCCTGTTCCTCCAAAGAGATGTAATAGCTCTGCATTG
This sequence comes from Pinus taeda, assembly GCA_000404065.3. Lineage (NCBI taxonomy): Eukaryota > Viridiplantae > Streptophyta > Pinopsida > Pinales > Pinaceae > Pinus > Pinus taeda. The sequence goes on from APFE031348678.1 coordinate 18,780, forward strand.
TGGAGAAGCCAAGGCTCATTACAATACACTCCAAGCTTTCTCTAATATACAACTATAGGAAGCTTAGTCACCAAAATGCTGTACAATGAATTATGAGGTTCTATAAATAGAAAAGGCTGGGGTGACCCTTGACATTCCCCTTTGTCACTCTTCACCTACCCTCATGACTCTTCAACTACTGCATGATTTTTACATTCAACCATCGACACTTAGTATTTCACGTTTATAAGATATTACATTACAATTTGAACATGTACCCATGTGAGACAAAATAGGCTTGAGAATCCATGCAAACACTACTAAGACTTGGACAACTGTAGGAAGACCAACTCTTCTACATCCTCGTGATGAATGATGGTGGTGAATTGATGCCAAGCTTGGTAGTCCATGATGGTGTCCGCATGCTCAATGGTGACATCCTACTGAAAGAGAACTCTCACCTTCATTACATTTGGGTACACTGATTTGGAACCTCTGTCCAACTCGTCTATTAACATGCACATCATAGTCTTGAGCATCCGGACCAGCAACATACTGATGCATAGTGTCTGCACTGATCTCCAAGTCTGCGCTGGTGGCTACATGCATCAACTCATCAAAGTATATGTCTAGCTCCATTTGGACTTGGTTCCTTGAACTCTCTTAGATGAGTGTGCCAATATATGGGATCGTGTACATGAACACAGTGAAATCCAAGCTTCTAGACACTCGTGCATGAGAAGCTTCCAAACTGGTGATGAGCTGTGAGAGTTCTTCATAGTTCCAGATTTGACTCTGGATGCGTGCCTTCAACTATACAGCCTTGGGCTTCATCATCGTAGGAAAATGAAATGGGGCTCCTTTGTATCTCATTGTCCATGTCTTCTTGCAGTCAATAACAGTGTGAAGATTTGAAAAGATGCATGATTTCTTAGCACAATGATGCTACTAATCGTTGAGATGGACTACCTTATGCATGGTACTGAATCTGGAATACAACATCCACATGAATCTTTCGAGGGATGATACTTCATCCAGTATCACTCTCTTCAACTCTTCTATGGAATTTGATGTGACCTATTCTCCTCCCTGCTTGGCCACTTGTAATTCCTTAGCCATTCACTCATTCTCTGCTATCAATAATCAAACACTCGAGTTGGTGGCTTCAGCATATGCTATGGTAGCATCAGCCAATTCTGCTAGATGCTTGTGCACATAGGATACGATCACTCATTCTTCAAACTATGAAGGAGATGGGTGGACATTTAGAGTAGGCACTCTGCCTGACTGCACAACTCTGTGTTATGACTTGTCGAAAGATACGTTGTGCATCTCTGCCTCTGGATTGTCTTCAAGGATCTTTGTGTCTCCTTGATCTCTTGGGACCTGATCTGCTTTCAGATCTAGTGAATCCAGTGGGGTGACCTCTTCATTATGAGGCATGAGGTCTATATCCTGATCTAACTCTAGTTGCACCACACCTGTATCCATCTCCTCTAGCATTTGTTCAATATATTGAGCTAAGTCATAATCCTACGACTGCTCACCCTGTCTGATTTGTGCTAGTTTCTCGGATGAGTCTATAACCTATATGGGTGTAGTTTCATCAATCTGTGCATGCTTCACCTCTTGTTGTGTTTTTCCCTGTTGTGCTTCTTTTTCTCTTCGGCGCAACTCCTGTTCTTTTTGGAGTTGCTGCTTCAACTCTTGCAATTCCTTTTTTGTTTCCTCCATCCTCCATTTATCTCTTTTCCTTTGTGCATTCATCTTGTCACGATGTCACCTCTTAGCCTCACTCTCCAAAGCTACTTTTGTTACTAGTGGATCTAATTTGAACTTGTAGCTTTGTTCTACCTGTGCGTTGTCATCAACCTTTCTCTTGCCTTTGTCATGTGTAGGTTTGTTACCCTCTATTTCTGCTAATGATGGTGCTCTCTGAGATGCTACTTCACGCTACTTCATTAACCATTCCACAACTATGCCCACTGGTTCATTGAGCCTGGAGAAGCTGTGACAATATCTCCATGGGTCTTCCTGAGGCCAATGACACACCTGATGGATCCAAGGAAATTTCACTCTCTCACAGTGGTCCTTTACAAAGCAATGCGGGTCATATGGATTGAAACTTCTAGCGCTGAAAGTAAATATTTTGAACTCTTCCGTCTCGGCATGAACATGCTTCAAATTATATATCTCATACAACCTGATCAACAAAGGAAGAGCCTGCCAAGGTGCCTTCTTCTTCCTATGAAGTCTAGCTTACAACCCTGTCGAGATGTGATATGACACTTCTTGCATGACGAGCTTGTCCATGGAGAACTTCGGTAAAACATGTGGAGGCTTCTCCATGTTGTACATCTGTATGAAGGTTTCGAGGGGTGAGGGATACCAATCTGCTATGTCAATCAATGCCTCTATTTCTTCTTGCGACATGCAAGGTGGATCCTACTCAAATATCATTTTGTACACCAGGGTGACAAAGTGGTCTGAAAACTGTGTGATGACTCCATGGAAACTGCATTGAAGAACAATATGCAATAATTGTGCACAAAGGTTTCCGAAGGTGTCCATGCCCACTTCAAGCTTGGGAACTACTAACAGGTGCATATTGCATCTATTATGTATTCGGAAATGTATATCCATGCTCGCTAACCTTTGGGCAGATGTCGAGCTTCTGTCACCTATTCCTTCAACCTGCGAACCAACATGTCAGATTAGTTGCATGGCCTTCCTTCGCTGGGCAGTTTGTCCAACACAATCACTCATTTCTGGGGGAAGGTTTATGTGTTCTCTTGGCCGTATAAGCAGCATGCAAAGATGACCAAGTACTGATATGCCTTCCACAATATCTTTGTCTTGTAAACAAATCTAGGTGTTTTCCTGAACTTGGCTGGCTCTTTCACCTAACTCTTCAAGATATCTTTGGAGTTTGTGTTGTTACGTGTGCTGAAGGGTTTCTCCATTGTGATCAATGGCTGTGGAAAGTGATATATATCTTCATATTCCTTCGTCCTAAATGTAGCAAAATTTTTCCCGCTGAAACTGATCAACATCATCATCTCAAGATTAGTGTGCAAGACAATCCAATGTATCATGTCTGCACATGGGAATGCGAGATACCTACGTCCAATCTGGTACAAGCCAGAATTGTGGATGTTGACATAGATGTTACGATCTTTCATATATTCCTCAAATGTGCTTGAGAATGTATCATTGTTGTCCTACCATTTCATATTGATGTATATGTATATGAGAAACTTGGTGTCTTCGTAAATAGGAAAACCCATAGGCACTTATTCAATTGCATCTCCAGTTGCACTTCCAACGATGTCCTTTGACCCTACTCTCTTGGAGGCCACTCTATCTATACTGATGAGATACGGAAAAACACCTGCTATACCTGGAGACATAGAAACACTCATGGCAAGCAATCCGTCAGCTGAAAACCAAAAAAAATGTGAGGACTAAATGCAAGACACTCAATGATTAGCATTGAAGATTGTGCAATTTTTACCAGGAGGCTGGGAGACTAACTACCAAAAATGCGCAAGGCACAGTCTGGGCTGTCAGGAGGTTAACTGATTGATGGAACTACATAATGCACAGTCGAGCTGCCTACTGAGGACTGAAACTGCGCAATGCACAATTTCAGTTAGCAAGGGGATGCAGGCCCAGAGATTGCATTGCGTAATTTTTTAGGTCAGCATGACACTGCATCCCAGAATTACGCAATGCAAGCCTGGAGGTTAGTGTTGGCTAGGTTTGCACTAGAGGGAAGGCAAAGAATTCACTTCCAGAAATGCACATTTCTATCCGAGTAAGGCAAGGTTCAGGCCAAGGTAGCCAATACCCGTTGATAGGCGACTGAAATCATGAAGAGGTTTGAATGCATGGCACGATTGAGTGTAAGCAAGAGTGAATGTTCATGCAAGATTCAAAAAATGGGAAAACGTGCATGTGTGTGAAACAAGTCAACACAACGGTGATCGTCAATGTAAACTAGTGTCATTTGTGCGACAACTGTGAGATGTAAACCAAAAATACCAAGAAAACAACATTCGTAGAAAGTGAAATACAGAAAGCAGCAAAAAAGAAGAAAATGAAATGAAAAGCTGACTTACCCGGAGAAAGCTAGGCTGATTATGCCAAAGACTCTTAGATATTCTATGGGATGTCAGAGCTCCAAGATCGATGTGAGGAATGAGCTCTGCAATGTTGAATAAATAAGTTTGAGGCTTATGACACACATGCAACAAATCTGGGAAAAAACGACACTTGGAGGGACGTTCCTAAAATAATCTTTGCATATAACCTCCGATTGCTACAAATAGATCCCTAAAATTTAGGGATTCTTTTTCTATGTTTCTCTTTTTTCTATTTTGGGAAAAAGAAGCCTATGCATGCAAATTGGGATTGTTCAAACCAGGAGGGAATCGGTCAACCTAAAGGAACATGTAGCAGTATGCAAGCTTGGGAGAGGGATTTGTACAGTTCCTAGGTTGAGCAGCGCTGGCTATCCCTCAGGCATTATGCAATTTCTTGGGTCAGTAGGTCACTACTTCCTAGAATTGCGCAATTTATGGGCTGAAGCCCAATGACTGGCTTGATTACGCAATTTTTTGAGGGAGGGCTGCCTGGCTAAATTGTGCAATTCTAGAGCTCAGCAGGCATCCCAACATAATTGCACAATTTATGGAGGGAAGGTTGGTTCCCCTCCAGAATTGCACAATTTTCTAAGTGAGCGTCTCAGCCATAAAATTCTGGAATGGAAACATGTGATGGGAGGCAAGCAAGTTGACATGCACAAGATGGAAAGCCTTTGAAACTTAGTTGAAGTATATGTACTTGACAATGCAAGACATGTTGCTAAGAATGGTTGGTAGGGAGGCTCCAAAACGAATCTAAGGAAAAATTTTGGAGGGTGGTTGTAGCCACTACAACACATGGCGCCACACTAGTATAAATCTAGCTCTCCAAATGGACCTTGTTTTGTGAAAAGAAAGTCTAACACCTTTGGGAGTATTGTTCATTTCTCTGATCATCTTAACTCCCACACTAGCTTGATTGAAAGATGTAACATTTGCCATGCTCTTGGTCAGTGGACAGACATTCCAAGCCAAGTCAGCGCAATTGTTTCAATTGGGATGAGGGGTATGTTGGTACACAAACAATAAGATAGTCAGAGTTTTAAGTTTAATCTCTGATGTTTCTCTGCTACCAATAGGCTTGGACAGTACCCCTGATGGAGTCACATAGGAACACAAGCATGGCTTTGCTGCCAGTGAGCCTGGTTAGTACCCCGACAGTGTTACTTGCATCACCTCTCTACACAGGAAGCCTTTCTTTTCTTTCACTTTATTCGTTTTCATTTTTCAAAAAAAAAATCACATTTCATTTTTTCTTTTCATTTTTCACAACTTTGCATATGAACTTATTCATTTCAGAGGCAGAAGAGGGATCTCGAATTATTGAAAGTAGAAGAGGTTGTTCCTTTAGAGAAGTATTTTGTATATACCTCTAACATACTTGTTAAGGTTTTTCCCCCTCACATTACTCTACTTGACTGAGTTGACAAGGGTTAGCCCAAAACAATTGACTAGAGCGAGTGATACTAGTTAGTGCACAAGCATTGCGTTTTCATCAAGGTTCACTTCGAACAACATGTATTTTCCATTGGCGTATCATGGACTGAAGACAACAAGTTCTACATACAGAGACAAGATGATAGATACCCAAGTATTGATTACTGCATAAGTCCTCTTGCACTTTACCCTTGCTTATTTCAAGAGTCATACACAGTTTCATGTGAAACTAACCTACAAAGGTAAACAAGAAAACAAACAAATAAAAAGTGAAGAGCAGAAGTAAAATCCAAAAGCGAAGTGAGTAAGCAAACAAACAAGAAAGTCACCAAACGCACAAGGCAAGAAGCAAACATTCATGAAAGCAAACAAGACAAGAAGCAAACACTACTCCTACTCCTAAGCTAACGGTGCATGGGCCTGATCATGTGAAGTGATATTTCCAATGCAGCCATCGGTGCATTGGTCGACCCATGTTGGTGAAGACATGGTTCGTGAATAGCGAAGTCATGTGAACTAGCAAACATGAAATATATAACAATGAATAAAAACACACTCCGAGTCTAAATGCATCCACAAAACAACAATGAGTGTAACTGTGTGACGTGAAATATTTGGACTTACCATGTTTTTGTGCGACACTGTGTGCAGATGTTAAGCATACACATTCTCTTGACTCTGACACGCAGGCATTTGAGAGAAACAAAGACAACTTGTGTCGTGCATGTGTTCTTGATGTGTAAGATTCCTCTAATGCATGAGCGACGGGATCATGTGGTTTGAGTGGAGGAAGCGAAATATGTGTGTGGGATTGATCTTCAATGCATACTGAGTGATGAGGAGCCTTAGGTGTTTTATAAATTTCCTTATCGAAAGTGAAACCAACCTCAGGACAACAAGGGCTTGACATAACTATCAGCTTGAGTTGAAGTGCCTTGACAGCATGCGGGATTTTTACTTCATCGAAAGATAGATCATCATAAACAGGTGGCTTTTAAAAATCAACAATGATAGAATCAACATTGTAATCGAATACGTGAGTAAAGAGATCACAATAGCTACGATAAGAAAAATCAATGATTTTGTCAGCATCCTCATGATCAAATAAATCAAACAAAGGGGTAGATAAGAAGCAAGAATGTTCACCCTTCACATTTCTAAAAAAGGAAGATGAAAAATGAAGTGGATTTTCAATGAAGCATTTAACCTCTCCATTGTCGAATGTTAGGCTAACATCCAGTGTGTTCTACGAATGATCAACAATAGGTGCATCCATTGGTGGATTTACACAGGGAAAGTCAGTGATCATGAAATCACCAAAGATGTCAAGAAAAAGCAAAGGAGGTGCGGATAGAAGGAGATCATCCTTCACCGCGATTTGATGTTCGGGTTCCAAATCATACTCATCATGAATGGAAACGTAGGTTGGTTGTGCACCACCAACTCCATCGATGGCTTGATGCTCATTCACAATAGGTGTAGAGTCCAGAGTGGAAGAACACAAGATAGTGAAATTTGGAGGATCAACAGAATGCGAAGATGGAGGTTTTGGTAACAAGTGCATGTGACAACTCATGGGCTTTGCAACCAAATTTGCACGAAAATTGAGAGAAGTGATGCTAGGGGGATGTGATAGTTGAACAATCATGTGTGCATGTTCTCCCACATCACTCTGCGGTGGTGAAGCTGTTTGATGAGGGGACGGCGGACAGTCTCTTGTGACAACGACTATGTCCATCTATGATTGCATGACTCCATCACCAAAGTATGCTGAGTGGGGTTTGAACTTCAAATTCATCTTGGGATTGAGAGATTTGTTAAGACAATATTTGAATATGTCCCAAAGATATTGAAACTTCATTTGGCTTTTCAGAGCTTCAAACTACGATACACGAAAGCACTTCCAAAACTCCATAAGCAATTCTAGCGAAGTCTTCCGTTGTTTTAACATTTTTTTGTCATGAGGTTCCAGATCAAAATGATGGAAAGTAGATTCAATGAGATCACATAATTGGTTAAGTGAGTGCATGCAAGTTCTGTTAGGCAACTTGTACCACCATCGTTGTTGGGATTTGAGAAGTGTCTGTGAAAGTAGCAGGTTGGCCTCTTCATCAGAGAAGTCATTTGCATCATCAATAAATGCATAGAATTCTTGTATGTATGCAGGTGTGGCCACTTCGCCTTCACCATCATATGTGAATTCCGACAAGATATTAAAAAACTCCCTTGTGATGTCAACAGGTTCAACTTAAGACAGACATCATGGAGGGATGAGTCTAACAGTATCCATGACAGATTTGTGAAAATTCAAAACTGGATGTAAGGGCTCAGCTTGTCATTGGGCCCTAATTCTAGCGCCATAAATGTTGATGGTGTTGGACTTGCCAACATGTCAAGGGATCTCTCCGGTAAGAAGTCCCAACTAGACCTCAGACTGTTTGGTGTAGGAGTCCCAGCAGTGGGTCATACAGTATCACCTTGACCGCGGTTTCATGTAGAGGTAAGTAGGATGTCCTTGTTGGTAGCAAGGGTGTGACCAATGTAGTAAGCCAAGGAAGGTGCATGAAGGGTTCTAACACATGGAAGGTGTAATGAGTGTGCCACTTGGAAACCTATGGAAACATGTAGCTTGGAAGGGAAGACACGAGCAAAGATACATCACAAGCTAGAAGGCAGGTGAACCAACAACCCAAAGTGATGGTTAAATCAACAACATATCTCAATAAGATTCATACATGCATATATAGAAAGATTCCATACATACATGCGTAAGAAAATAACTACATATATCATTAGAGAAGCGAAGACAACTGAAATAAAATAACAACATATGCGTGAAACATGTTGGCTATGTTATATTAAGAGAGAAACATCTAATCATACAATACAACCATGACCAACCACTATTTCCAACAGCGGAACATTATAGTCACTATCACCTACTCCTCCAAAGAGATGTACTAGCTTTGTACTATGGAGAAGCCAAGGCTCGTTACAATACACTCCAATCTTTCTCTAAGATACACCTATAGGAATATTGGCTACCAAAATTTTGTACAATGAGTTATGAACTTCTATAAATAGCAAAGGGTGGGGTGACCCTTGACATTCCCATTTCTGACTCTTCACCTACCCTCATGATTCTTCAACTACTACATGACTGTTACATTCAACCATTGACAGTTGGTCTTTCAATTTTACAAGATGTTACATTACAATCTACACATGTACCCATATGAGACAAAATAGGCTTGAGAAATCCATGCAAGACATTATTAAGACTTGGGCAATTGTGGGAAGACCAAATCTTCCACATCTTCACGATGAGTGATTGTGGAAAACTGATGCCAAGTTTGGTAGTCTGTGATGGTGTCTGCATGCTCAATGGTGACATCCTACTAAAAGAGAACTCTTGCCTCCATTGCATCTGGGTACTCTGATTTGTCACCTCTATCTAACTTGTCTGTTAACATGCACATCATAGTCTTGAGTGCAGCTGGACCAGCAACATACTGATGCATAGTGTATGCACTGTTCTCCAAGTCTACGCTAGTGGCTACACACATCAACTCATCTAAGTACATGTCTAGCTCTGTTTTGACTTGGTTCTTTGACTTTGCTTCGATGAGTGTGCCAATAGATGGGATCACGTGCATGTGCAAAATGACATCCAAGCTTTTGAACACCCGTGCATACGAAGCCTACATACTAGTGATGAGCTGCAGGAGTTCTTCATAGTTACAAATCTGGCTCTGGATGCATGCCTTCAACTCTATTATCTTGGGATTCATAATCGCGGTCAACAATAGTGTTCATAGTTGACAATATGCGTGCTCTCCTAGCACAACGCTGCTACCAACCATTGAGATGGAAAAAATGTCTTATGCACGGTACCGAATCTAGAATACAACATCCGCATGATTATTTTGAGGGACACTACTTGATCCAGTATCACTTTCTTCGACTCTGCTCTGGCGGATGATGTTATCTTGTCTCCTCCCTATTTGGCCTCTTGTAATTCCTTAGCCATTCTCTCATTCTTTGCTATCAAAAATCGATTACTCGAGTTGGTGGCTTCGGAATATGCTCTGGTGGCATCAACCAATGTTGTTGGATGCTTACGCACATTGAATATGATCACTCGTTCTTCAAACTGCACAGAAGATGTGTGGACATCCAAAGTAAGTATTTTGCATGGCTACACAACTCTGTCTTGCGACTCGTCAAAAGATACATTGTGCATCTTTAACTCCAAATTGTCTTCAAGGATCTTTGTGTCTCCTTGATCCCTTGGGAATTACTATTCTTGTGGATCTGGTGAAGCCAATGGGGTGACCTCTTGGTTATGAGGCATGATGTTTGTATCTTGATCTAACTTTTACGGAACCACATCTGTATCCATCTGCTTTAGAATTTGTTCAATCTCTAGAGCTAAGTCTTGCTCCTGTGACTTCTCACCCTATCTACTCTGTTCCATCTCATCAGATGAGTCTATTACCTGTATGGGCATAGTTTCATCAAACTGTGCATGTTGTGCCTCATGCTGTGTCTGTCCTTGCTGCACTTCCTTCTCTCTTCTGTGCAGCTCCTGTTCTCCCCGGAGTTGTTGCTTCAACTCTTGCAACTCCTTTTTGTTTCCTTCATCCTCTGTTTATCTCTTTTCCTTTGTGTGTTCTTCTTGTCGTGTTTTCACCTCTTAGCCTCAATTTCCAAAGCTTCTTTCATTACTAGTGGATCTGCTTTGAACTAGTGGCTTTGTTCTGCTTCTATGTTGTCATCAACCTTTCTCTTACCTTTGTCATGTGCAATTTTGTTACCCTTTGCTGCTACTGATGATGGTGCTCTTTGAGATGCTACTTCACATTGCTTCGTTAACCATTCCACACTATTCCGACTATTTCATTGAGCCTAGAGAAGTTGTGACAATATCTCCATGGGTCTTCCTTAGGCCAATGGCACTCCCCATCAATCCAAGAAAATTGCACTCTTGCACAGTGGTCCTTTACAAAGAAATGTGGGTCATATGGATGGCAACTTTTGGTGCCAAAAGTAAATATTTTGAACTCTTCCATCTCGGCATCAACATGCTGTAGATTCTTTATCTCGTATAGCCTAATCCGCAAAGGAAGAGCAGGCCAAGGTTCGTTGTTCTTCAAGTGTGGTTCAGTTGACAACGCTGTGGAGATGTGATATGACACTTCTTGCATGATGAGCTTGTCCATGGCGCACTTCAGTAAAACATGCGGAGACTTCTCCATGTTGTACATCTATTTGAAGATGTCAAGGGGTGAGGCATACCAATATGCTATGTCAAAATGCCTCCATTTCTTCCTGCGACATGCAAGGTGGATCTTGTTCAAATATCATTTTGTACACCGTGGTGAGAAAGTGGTCTAACAACTGTGTGATGACTCCCTGGAAAATTCGTTTGTAGAACAATCTACAATAAGTGTACACATAGGTTTCTGATGGTGTCCATGCCTTCTTCAAGCCTGAGAACTACTGATAGGTGCAAATTGCATCTAGTATGTATGCGGACATGCATATCTATTCTTGTTGAGCTTTGGGTGGATGTCGGGCTTCTGTCACCTATTTCTTCAACCTGAGAGCTAACATGTCGAACCAATTCCATGGCCTTCCTTCACTGGCTAGTTGGTCCAACGCAATCACCCAGTTCTGCAGGAAGGCCTCCGTGTTCTCTTGGCTATATAGTGACATGACAATATGACCAAGGACTAATATGCCTTCTGCAGTATCTTCATCTTGTAAACTAGGTTGGGCGTTGTCCTGAACTTGGCTGGCTCTTTCACTTAACTCTTCAAGATATCTCTAGAGTTTGTGTTACTATGTGTGTTTAAGGGTTTCTTCATTGTGATCACTGGTTGTGGGAAGTAATACATCTCTTGATAGTCCTTTCGCCCTAAAGGTAGCAACCTTTGTCCCGCTAACACTACTCAACATCATTATCTCAGGATCAATCTGTGAGACAATCCAATGTATCATGTTCGCACATGGGAACGCAAGATACCAGCATGCAGTTTAGTACAAGGCAGACTTCAGGGAAAATTTTAAGAACGACCCTAAATTTATATGTATAATAAATGGCCTAATCCCCATTATACATAGGAAAAATGGAAGGAGATTTTATCAATAATATAATATGTATATATAATTTTTTTGGCAAATCTCTCACCAGATTATATTATCTTGTACAGTGATGGAGAATCTTTCACTGAATTATAAAATCTTATAAGATCTTGGCAAATCTCGCACTGAATAATAAAACATTGTGAAGTCTTGGTGAATGTTTTCTTAAAGTATGAAACCATATATGATAATAAGAAAATATATTCATTAAACTGTAAGATACTAACATACATGTTTGGAAAAAAGAAACATAATTTTCTCTTCCTACAAACAATGTTCCAAGTTTCAATGGCCATGTTTGTCAAGGTTCTTACAATACACTCTTTCATATCCTTCCATTAGTTTTGATAATATTCCACAACAAAGTTCTTGTAGGTGTTGATATTGACAACGAGTTCTGTCATGGTAGGAGAGATTAATCTTTTCTCTACAACTTTTATCAAGCTACCACTTTTTATCAAGTTATCAAATTTCTTTCTTATTCCATAGACTCCAATTGTGAGATAAAAGAAAACACATCGAGATTGTTTACCCCAACACACCAACAAGTAGCAAGCCCCAACTATATTATATAAGAAAGTATTAGGTATCTCAAAGGCTTGAAGGGGATCTAATTGAAAGAATTGATCATTGTAAGAATCCTTCAAATCAATATATGAATATATAAATGTAGAAGTGATCCTTAGCCATTCTCTCATTCTTTGCTATCAAAAATCGATTACTCGAGTTGGTGGCTTCTGAATATGCTCTAGTGGCATCAGCCAAAGCTGTTAGATGCTTGCACACATCGAATATGATCACTCGTTCTTCAAACTGCATAGGAGATGTGTGGACATCCAAAGTAAGTATTTTGCATGGCTACACAACTCTGTGTTGCGACTCGTCAAAAGATACATTGTGCATCTCTAACTCCAGATTGTCTTCAAGGATCTTTGTGTCTCCTTGATCCCTTGGGAATTTCTATTCTTGTGGATCTGGTGAAGCCAATAGGGTGACCTCTTGGTTATGAGGCATGATGTTTGTATCCTGATCTAACTTTTATGGAACCACATCTGTATCCATCTGCTCTAGCATTTGTTCAATCTCTAGAGCTAAGTCTTGCTCCTGTGACTTCTCACCCTATCTACTCTATTCCAGCTCATCAGATGAGTCTATTACCTGTATAGGCATAGTTTCATCAAACTGTGCATGTTGTGCCTCATGCTGTGTCTGTCCTTGCTGCACTTCCTTCTCTCTTCTGTGCAACTCCTGTTCTCCCCAGAGTTGCTGCTTCAACTCTTGCAACTCCTTTTTTTTTCCTTCATCCTCTGTTTATGTCTTTTCCTTTGTGCGTTCTTCTTGTCGTGTTGTCACCTCTTAGCCTCAATTTCCAAAGCTTATTTCATTACTAGTGGATCTGCTTTGAACTAGTGGCTTTGTTCTGCTTCTATGTTGTCATCAACCTTTCTCTTACCTTTGTCATGTGCAATTTTGTTACCCTTTGCTACTACTGATGATGGTGCTCTTTGAGATGCTACTTCACATTACTTCGTTAACCATTCCACACTATTCCGACTGTTTCATTGAGCCTAGAGAAGCTATGACAATATCTCCATGGGTCTTCCTTAGGCCAATGACACTTCCCATCGATCCAAGCAAATTGCACTCTTGCACAGTGATCCTTTACAAAGAAATGTGGGTCATACAGATTGCAACTTTTGGTGCCAAAAGTAAATATTTGAACTCTTCCATCTCGGCATCAACATGCTGTAGATTCTTTATCTTGTATAACCTAATTCGCAAAGGAAGAGCGGGCCAAGGTTCCTTCTTCTTCAAGTGTGGTCTAGTTGACAACCCTGTCGAGATGTGATATGACACTTCTTGCATGATGAGCTTGTCCATGGCGCACTTCAGTAAAACATACGGAGACTTCTCCTTGTTGTACATCTATTTGAAGATGTCGAGGGGTGAGGCATACCAATATGCTATGTCAAAATGCCTCCATTTCTTCCTGCGACATGCAAGGTGGATCTTGTTCAAATATCATTTTGTACACCGTGGTGAGAAAGTGGTCTAACAACTGTGTGATGAATCCCTGGAAAATTCATTTGTAGAACAATCTACAATAAGTGTACACATAGGTTTCTGATGGTGTCCATGCCCTCTTTAAGCCTGAGAACTGCTGATAGGTGCAAATTGCATCTAGTAAGTATGCGGACATGCATATCTATTCTTGTTGAGCTTTGGGTGGATGTCGGGCTTCTGTCACCTATTTCTTTAACCTGAGAGCTAACATGTCGAACCAATTCCATGGCCTTCCTTCGCTGGCCATTTGGTCCAACGCAATCACCCAGTTATGCGGGAAGGCCTCCGTGTTCTCTTGGCTATATAAGTGACATGAAAATATGACCAAGGACTAATATGCCTTCTGTAGTATCTTCATCTTGTAAACTAGGCTGGACGTTGTCCTGAACTTGACTGGCTCTTTCACTTAACTCTTCAAGATATCTCTAGAGTTTGCATTACTATGTGTGTTTAAGGGTTTCTTCATTGTGATCACTGGTTGTGGGAAGTAATACATCTCTTGATATTCCTTTCGCCCTAAAGGTAGCAACCTCTGTCTCGCTAACACTGCTCAACATCATTGTCTCAGGATCAATATGTGAGACAATCCAATGTATCATGTTCGCATATGGGAACGCAGGATACCTGCATGCAATCTAGTACAAGCTAGACTTCAGGGAAAATTTTAAGAACGACCCTAAATTTATATGTATAATAAATGGGCTAATCCCCATTATACATAGGAAAAATGGAAGGAGATTTTATCAATAATATAATATGTATATATAATGTTTTTGGCAAATCTCTCACCAGATTATATTATCTTGTACAGTGATGGAGAATCTTTCACTGAATTATAAAATCTTATAAGATCTTGGCAAATACTGCACTGAATAATAAAACATTGTGAAGTCTTGGCGAATGTTTTGTTAAAGTATGAAACCATATATGATAATAAGAAAATATATTCATTAAACTGTAAGATACTAACATACATGTTTGGAAAAAAGAATCATAATTTTCTCTTCCTACAAACAATGTTCCAAGTTTCAATGGCCATGTTTGTCAAGGTTCTTACAATGCACTCTTTCATATCCTTCTATTAGTTTTGATAATATTCCACAACAAAGTTCTTGTAGGTGTTGATATTGACAACGAGTTCTGTCAAGGTA
>APFE031348679.1:895-59099 GCA_000404065.3 Pinus taeda
AATGGATTTCAAAAAGGCAGTTTGGCGAACATGGTAGCTTCCTCAAGGGTTCAGAAGTCCTCCTGCAATCTTCAAACTCCTCCTCCATCATCTCCATACCTGCATCACAGCCCAAGTTCATTTTTCTTACCATGCAACAAAACTGCAGAATGCCTTGAACCAAAAATACCTAGAACGAAATTTGTTTTTTCCCTAACTTGAAAACCATGCATCCATTTGAAAAACCGTTTTATGGGGAATCATACAGGGGTGATGGCAACATGCTTGAGCAGTTTCAGCCAATTTCGGTGCACGGTTTCCAAAAAATCAGCCTCCATCATCATCAACCATTTTTGCATTTTGTCCATATCCGTGCATCCGTTTCAAAACTTGTTTCATGGGGAGATGCATATGGGTGATGATAACCTACCCAAAAATTTTCAGCCAATTCCGATGCACGGTTTCTAAGAAATTGATCTCTGAAATCTTCATCCATTTTCCATTTTTCTCGAAATCTGTGCATCCATTGATCACAATTTTTCTATGGAAGTTGCATCATGATGATAGGAACATGCTCAACAAGTTTCCGATCGATCCGATCAATCGTTTGGAAGCAATGGCGAAAACAAGTTTCGGTCCTGTGAAAATTCAGCAGCAGCAACTTGAGGGTGCAGATCTGAACGTGGAAATGAACTCCTACAGCTTAGATCTAGCTAGAGGATACCTGCACAAGAGAAATAACCACACATCAGACAGCAAAGAGCTTATAGCACAAAGGAGCCCTCATGCAACCAAAGAAACCAGTGCATGCAACAATGACTAGCCACAACACCTCACAACAGCCATTTGACTTTAGGTACGTGACTAAAACTCATTCCTCTATTGCATGAATCTAATTTGAGAACTGCCTAAACAAATGAGATGGTGGGATTCAGTCAGAAAGGTAGCAAGTCTAATTGCACTCATCCAGGGATCATCAGTGCATGTGTGTAGTCAGTCACGGGAAATTAAAAATAAAAATAAAAAATAGACAGTGGTAGAGATTTTAACTCCAGTGCAACTGATTAATGAGAAGAGGGCATGCAACTCATCACAGCACTGCCGTTTGCATGTGGCCACGTACGCTTGGCCACTGCACTCCCTCGCCACGAATCATGCCAAAATTAAATGATGCTTGGCTGAATATCACCACCCTTTATTCAACTGCAGTCACAACTGGAGCACACATCCACCATGTCCAGATCAGTTAACCAGTGGTCTTCTGCAAGTTTCCTGCCTGGTTTCTCGAGATTTCTGTTGTTTCTTAAAAAAATTCCTGCCTGTCGCGCTCTACAGCCGTTTCTACAGGAAGTCTTCTACAGGAAACATAGAAAACAACCTTCCAGAGCAGAAAAGCCTGGATTTTTCTTCGACAAATTAGAGTTTCGAAGAGAGGTAGGCTCGAAAAATGCCATACCCATGCATGAAATTTCAAAAGGTGGTAAATTAAATTGTTTGGAGTAGGGAAAGTTAAAATAAGTCTGCCTGTGGGTCAAGAATTGTCGTTTTCCTGGGTGATACACGAAGTTCTTTTTAGTTGCTTCAATATTACATTCTCCTCCACGGTGCCTGTTAACGAATCCCCCCTGTACAAACCATAAACCTCTGTAAGGATTGATCTATGCATAAAAAAAAATGTGACTTGTATATGGTGGGTGTGAAAATTAAGCTCTGCACTCTGTCTGTGAGAGCCTAATTTCATTTTGACAGTCAAGTTTTGGGGCAGCGGCAGTAGTATAACCAGGGAATTGGTGAAAAGGGAGATACAAACATCTGAGAAACCTTGTCCTGAGAATCAAAGGAGGAAACCATACACAAAATTCCCCTTTTGATCAAAGCACAAGCCAAAATAGAGCAGTATATCCGAATTCTAGCCAAGGAACTCACTTCATCCAGCAGTGAGGAAAGGGAGCACATTGAGGCAGAAGAGAAAGCCAGGGATAAAGAAACCGAAGACAGACCACCACAGGAAAAGCCACAGGTAGAGCAACAGGAAAAGCCAGAGGAAAAGCAAGAAAAGGGACAAGCTGCTGAGGCCAAAGCTGTAGGTGGAGTGAAAACAAAAACGCCAAGGGAGAAGTGGTTGCAAACCCAGGCAGAGAGGACTGAAAAAAGTCCAAACAAGTAAAGGCACACCCAAGGCAACCACAAAAAAATCAAAAGAGAAGTCACCCTCTGCCAAGCAGGCTAAAACAGTGAAGACCGTTTCTACAGGAAGACAGAAAACAACCACTACAAGACTTTCTACAGGAAGTCTGGGGAAAGGGCCACAGAAGGAGAAATCAACCGAGATTTTAGCTAGGGAGGTAGCAGCTATGCTGGCCACCCTAATCACATTCCCCAGGCAGAAGGAGAAGCAAAAGAGGGAGCTTCCACTATATTTTTAAAGCAAGAAGGAGCGTGAGGATTAAAACTGGCAGACCCCAGCCACCATCAAAAGAGCCAATTACAATTGTAGACACCCCAGCTACACAAAAAGAAAAGTCTCCCTCAAAGGCATCCATCACCTATGAATGGGGAAGCCTAAAGACATCCACCTAGAGGAAAAGAATGAAAGTGTTGGACACAAAGGCCTCTCTACAGGATGCTGAGGCAGTTCTACAGGATGCTGAGACAGTTTTACAGGAAGTTGAGAATTCTCTAGGAAAGGAAGCACAAGCAGTGGGAAGACGCAAAGAGAAAAGCATGGTTTCATGACACAGAAGAGGACATCACTTCAGAAGCTTGGCATGAAAAGGAGGCCACCAAGGCCATCAAAGATGAGGAGATAGATTGGTTGCTCAGAGGATGAGCAACACTTTCAGTAGGGGGGTGATGATGAGCCCCAATAATGGATAATTATTTGGGCTCATTCAACCTCCTAATTCGACTTAATCCACCATTCTCATTAGTTTATTGCATGTTTTTTATTATATTTATGCTAATAGAGTGAATTGGGTTAGTCATTATGCCAACAAGTTTAATGTGTGCTTTGTGTAGCCTTTTTGGTCAATTTGGAAACAAAATTGAAGGTTTTAATGAGCACTTGGCAGCCAAATTCATGGGAGAACAAGGGAGAGGATTTATAGGAAGGTGTCCCCTTCATTTATGGGCCCTTACCTCGAATTCTCCACCAGCAGCTCGGAGTTCGAGGGCCACCAAATCAATTAGCACAAGGGCAGCCAAGCAAGTCAAGTAGGACTATTGTTAACTACAAGTTTTGATAGCCGAGTCCCTAAAGTTTAGGAGGACTATTGGGGTCCTCAATTTGTATAAATAAGAGGGCTTAGGGCCTCATTTTGGTTAGCTAGTAGTTAGTCATTTTGGTTAGCCAATAGTTAGTCATTTTTTATTCATTTTGTAGTTTGATTTTTAGGCAGTAGATTAGCTTTGCTTTCAACACATTTTCAAGTTCTCCTTGTGGACAATTTTTGGAATGTAACATTTCTTTTGATCAATAAAGATGAATCCAGCTTTGCACCAGCTCTAAATATCTCTTAGGAGGTTGTATCTCTTGGGGTTGGGCCCATCTCAAGCGCCCAGTATCTCCTTTGTTTACTTTCATGTGTCTTTGCTGCATTCTTAGAATAAAATCTGCTATTTAGATTTAAACCTTGTTTTGTTATTTAGGTTGTTTTTGATGAGTAAAATAGCTTTTCATGCTCAGATTTATTTGATAGGTTGTTAACAGAAAAAGCTTCAAGAAAAGGGCCATCAAACATCTATGGTTTCACCTCTCCCTCAGTGGGATCAGAAGCTGTGACTAGGATGACTTTGCTGCCCACAAAAACACTGATTTTACTTTGCCATGCAATCACTAGTGTTTGATTTTCATGTGTAGAAGTTGGTTACAAGTTCAGACTTTCATTTTCTTAGTTGCATGAGTTAAAATACATGGTTTCATTGCAGGTCACACTTCTGTTCATTCTCTTTACTGGCAGCTAGCATATTAGGTCAATGTAACTAGGTCTTTGAATTTACAAGTCTTTGTTGGTTGAGATTGGAAAAACGACTTGCAGAGCACCTGTACCACTTCTTCATCTGCTTATTCTCCATCAGCACCATCCACTCCACCCTCTACTTAGAATCCTTTCCTCACATTTGCCATTTGTTCCCAAAACCCTAATTTTTGTGCAACATTACTTCAGTCTTCCTTGAACAAATCTCCCCATCCTTGCCACTCCTCAGCTCCATTCCCCAAGTCCTGGACCTCTCGAGACCCCTATCCTACCTCCATATCCATTCATGCATCTTCCCTCACTCATGCATCCTCTAAAATCCAATTTTTAAACATCCTGTAGAAATTTCTGAACATCCTGTAGAAATTCCTGAACATCTTGTAGAACCCCTGTAGACTGTCCTGTAGAAGCTCACAATGAGGTTCTTGATAGCCAAACTTTGTGAAACTCTCTGGAAGGGTGTTAGGGACTCCTTAGACCCTCTTTGAACCTTCCCAACCTTTTGCAAGCATTTCCTCTCACCAATCCACCTCTGCACAGTCAAAATCTAGTTAAAAGCACATGCATGATAATTCTGACAACTTATTCAAAAATAGAAAAATATGTTTTCTTCAGATAGTGATAACTTAGACACATGCATTTTACCTTCCTGGAAGTCAATGGCATCTCTTTCAGTAGCTTGCATCCTCTTTTTCTCTTTAGTAGGGCTAGTTGGTAAAATTAGGGTTTGCTAGGGTTTGCATTTCCTTTCCGCTTTTCAGTTTCTTTCCACAAGTAGATTAGCTTCCTTTGAGTTAGCTTTCATCCATCAATTAAAATGATTCTTCTAAGAGCTCATAGAAGTTGGCTTAAGCTCCTAGCGGACTTGTGCCAGCTGACCAAGTGACAGCTGCGGCAAGAGCTAGTACTTGTGCATACAGCACCGTCGCTTCCAAGTTTGTTACGAACTACCAGGTTGATAAGATTAAAGAAGTGATTCCCAGGAGTTGCAGCATTATTGGTGCAATACTGGGGCCCACCATTGACCATGGTTAACTTTCATATTGAGACAATATTTGTCATAATTTGACGTTGGACCATAGTTGACAATGATTGACCATAGTTGCTGATGGTTGAATATGATTGATTTTCATATTGAGACAATATTTGTCACAATGTGATGTTGGACCATGGCTGACCATGATTATAAACACGGGGGATTTATATTATACCCTACGAATATGAACTTGTAGATTAATAAACCCAAGGTATTGTTACTAAAAACTGAAGGGAATAATAATAAACCCAAGGGATTAATATTATAAACCCAAGGTATATAAACCCTAAGATAAATATTATAAACCCTAAAATAAACATGGTTGACCATGGTTGATTTTTATATTGACATAATCTTTGTCGTAAATCAATGCTGGACCATGGTTGACCGTGATTGATTTTCATACTGAGACAATATTTGTCACAATATGACATTGGATTGTGGTTTACCATGGTTTATTTCGTATTGAAACAATCTTTATCACAATGTGACATTGGACCATGGTTTTGACAATGTGGCATTGGAACAAGAGATAATCTTTGTCACAATGTGATCATGATTATTGACGGTGGTTGACCATGGTTGATATCTTATTGAGACAATCGTTGTAACAATGTGGCGTTGGACTATAGTTGACCATCATTGATTTTCATATTGAAACAACCTTTGTCACAATGTGATGTTGGACCACTATTCACCATGGTTAAACATGGTTGACCATAATTAACCATGGTCGACCATGTTTGACCAATGTTGACCATGATTGACCATCATTGGCCATGATTAATTTTCATATTATGAAAATCCTATGATAAACCCTAAGATAAATATTATAAACCAAGGCATATAAAACCTATGATAAATATTATAAACGGTAAAATAAACACAATTTACCATGATTTATTTCCATATTGATAAAATCTCTATTATAATGTGATGTTGGACCATGGTTAAACATGATTTATTTTCATATTGAGACAATCTTTGTTAGAATGCGACATTGGACTATCCTTGACCATGCTTGACCATGGTTGATTTTCATATTGAGACAATGTTTGTTACAATTAGGCATTGGACCATGGTTTACCATGATTGACCATGGTTGGCAATGTTTGACAACATTTGAGCATGGTCTATTTTCATATTGAGATAATATTTGTCACAATGTGACATTGGGCCATGGTTTCTCATGGTTGACCATAATTATAAACCCAATGGACTTATATTAAAACCTAGGATTAATATTATAAACCTAATGAATAATATTATACACTAGGAATATGAACCCTTAGATTAATAAACCCAAGGGGTTGATATTATAAACCCAAGGGATTAATACTGAAACCTCAAGGGATTATAAACCGAAAAGAATAATAATAAACCCAAGGGATTAATATTATAAATCCAAGGTATATAAAACCTAAGATAAATATTATAAACCTTAATTATTGACCATGATTGGACATGGTTGACCACAATTATTTTTATATTGAGACAATATTTATTGCAATGCGACATTGCACCATGGTTAACTGTGCTTTATTTTCATATTGAGACAATGTTTTTCACAGTGGAATGTTGGACCATTCTTGACCATGGATAACCATGGTTCACCATAATTGACCATGGTTGACTATGTTTGACTAACGTTGACCATGATTGAATTTCATATTGAGAAAATCCTATGATAAACCCCGAGATAAATATTATAAACCAATGTATACAAACACTATGATAAATATTATAAATGGTAAAATTAACATGGTTGAGTATGATTTAACATTGTTGATTTTCATATTTAGACAATCCTTGTCATAAGGCGATGTTGGACCATGGTTGACTATGGTTGATTTTCATATTGAGACAATCCTTGTCACAATGTGACATTGGACCATGATTGGCCATGGTTGAAGATGGTTGACAATGGTTGATTTTCATATTGAGACAATAATTGTCACAATGTGATGTTGGACATCACAATGTGACATTGGACCATGGTTGACCATTATTATAAACCCAATGGATTTATATTAAACACAAAGATTAATATTATAAACCCTATGAATAATATTATACCCCAAGAATATGAACCCTTATATTACTAAACCTAAGGGATTGATATTATAAACCTAACAAAATAATAAACCCAAGGGATTAATACTAAAACCCCAGGGTAATAATATTAACCCAAGGGATTAATATTATAAATCCAAGATATGTAAACCTTAGGATAAATATTATAAACCCTAATGGTTGACCATAATTGACCATGGTTGATTTTCATATTGAGACAATATTTCTCACAATGCAATGCTAGATCATGGTTAACCACACTTAACTATGGTTGACGATGGTTGGCTTCATATTGAGACAATATTTGTGACACTATGACGTTGGAGCATTATTGACCATGCTTAACCATGATTGACCATGATTAAATGCGGTTGACCGTCATTGACCATGATTGATTTTAATATTAAGAAAATTTTATGATAAACCCTAAGATAGGTATTATAAAACAAGGTATATAAACCCTATGATAAATATTATAAATAGTAAAATAAGCATGGTTTACCATGGTTGACCATAGTTTGTTTTCATATTGAGATAATGTTTGTCACAATACAACATTGGACCATGGTTTACTATGGTTAACCATGATTGGTTTTCATATTAAGTGTAACACCCTTCTCCCACATCTACCCAAGCAACCATCTAGTTGGGGTAAATATATGATGAGAGGCCACTATGATATGATTCGACCCCCTATGTAACCTTAAGGAAGTGGAACCAATGGAAACACACCATACAGACATCCAACATCATCAACAGAACCCTCAGAGGACAAGTCAGCCACTCAGATAGACTGTCCCTGGGTCCCACTATTGTTTTAGGTCTTTTGGGCCATATTCGCTCTCATGCTATGGGCAAGGGAGTGACCAAGAACCTAAATTCACCCTCACAGGCCTGCATGTAAGCAACTGTGGACCAAAAATTTTAGTGTTGTGCCAGTGACACTGGAATTTAATCCACTTTCCTAGGTTCAGATCCCACAACACTGCCCATAACTGATCCATCTCTTCAAATCAGTATAGTAACATGGAAATGAAAGTACTAAAGCAAATACTTGTTCAATACCATGATTGGATCCCTACATGCCATGTCAGGAATTTCGTCAAACATATCATCAACATGTAATCTACTAGTCTAAATAACCGAGTTAAGTGAAGGGATTTCATACTTATTTGACAATCCCTATAAACCATTGTTTCCCCATGCCATTTGCTGCATTATCATCTATTAAGTCACAGACACATTATCCAATCACATACAAGTAAAAACATGCTGAGAGCCATACATAGCTGATGTCATAAAATGTGCATATAACCAACATAATAGGAACATAAATAGAATAAAAATACCAGCCATCAAATCCATAAATAAATTAGTGCCTTTACACATGAATATCATGGGAATGGATTTTTCATTAATGAATGTAATGAACCAATAAGAGATGTGACTACCACGCTCCACCCGATCGTAGAATGGCTGAGCCAAATCTCTCTTTAGCCATTCATCTTCATGCCATATTCCAAGAATGAATGTGGGATCTCATAGAATACATCAATCAAAAATAATTTAAGGCTTCCAGAGGCCATCCACCTCAACCATGAAATAGTGATTCCACCTCACGGTCGGACATCACCAAAACCATCATTAGATCAGTCTCTATCCTAGCATCCTGGGCTCTAGAGCATTTGTTCAACCTGGCTACGAGACTAGCAACTCAACCCACCAAGGGCTCTAGAGTGTTTGTCCAACCTAGGCTATGGGACTAGTAACTCACCCTAAATTGTTTGAGGGCTCCAGAGTGTTTTTCCACCTAAGGCTACGGGACTAGTAACTCAACCCAAGATAAGGAAATATGAGAACCAATAAAAAACACAACAAGGAAATAAACTGATAATCACCATGGCTATCCAAGAAATGACAAGGCTAGGCAATCCACTGTCAATCTTGACCATCATCCATGCCTAATGACAGATCACAACCAACAAACCACATGCATATGCCATGCATGCCAAAAATAGTGAAGAAACCATACATGCAACTCCATACCTGCAAGAAAATTTGATGTAGCTACTGATACCGATGCCTTCTTGTGATTTCCTGCTCTTTCCTTTGCCTTCTTGCTCTAAGAATCGAAGTATACCACACCCTCCAAGAGTCCTCCAAGAAAACTTGAAGTGTTCAAGAGTATGAGAGAGAGAATAATGAGAGAGAGCTACAACACTGAACTGAAAAGAGGTTACCAACTGATCCTCAAAAGCCTTTTTATGAATGAGGCTTGTATTTTCTTCATTTTACTCCTGACATGCAACCTATGGCCTTTCACCTCCTTTTCCTCCTAATTTCCATTATTTTCATAAATAAATGTGCCAAAATGTCTTTTAATGCCTTGGTCATTGCCTTTTGCAATTTCCTTAGCCATAAAAAACCAAATGAAGACCCCTTAGGATGTCTTTCCCAACCTTAAACTTGGAATAAGTGTCCCAGTCATCTGCGGTTATTGTTTTTAACTTTATTACATGGAATTTTCACCAGGTCTGTTACAAAGCCCTCCCCCTTGGGGGACACTGTCCTCAATGTTCAATTACACATATACCTCGACGACCTATTGAAAGAAGAAATAATACTTATGGAGCTTTATAACACAGCTTGATGTAATATTTACAATGAAAGATCTGCTCAAGAGAAGAACATCATGACAACATGACAATATATCACATAGTGGAGCTTTATAACACAACTCATTACGATATTTACAATGATCATCCTGCTGAGTGCCAATCGATATGACATCATAACATCATAATAACATAACCACATGATAGCATAATAGCGTAACACCCTTACCGCATAGTGGAGCTTTATAACACAACTCGTTATGGTATTATCCATACATGGGTGTACATATAAAGACATCATCAAAATATATATACCAAAACATATGCCAAATCATATATCAAAACATATATCAAATATATACTAACATCATATCTAAGCATATATATCAAAACATCATATAGCATATATCAACCATCATAAAACATATATCAATCACCATAAAAAAAATACTAAATGAACATAAAACAAATACTAAACCACCATGAAGCATATACCAAAGGCATCATAAGAAAATAATAAACCACCATAAAGCAACTACCAACCACCATAAGCAATCACCAAACCACTAGATCAAAGTTTCTTTGCCTCAACTAGCAAACAAGGAAGGATACATGGCCCACATCTGATTCGCCATCTCCCATGTAGCATCCTCAGGTCCAAAGTGATTCCATTTCACTTTAACATACTCTATTGCTCTGTTCCAGAGCATGAGCACCTTTTTCTGCAATATACATTGAAGCTCTAGCTAGAATTCTCCATCTGGTTCCACCCACAATATATACTAGTAAATTACATGATCAACATATTTAACATACTTCTTAAGCAATGAGATATGCAAAACGTCATGGAATTTCATTGTCGGAGGCAGTGTAAGTTGATAGGCTATTGCCCTAATCCTCTCAGTGATACTGAAGGGTCCACAAAACCGTGGTGCCATCTTGGCACATGAGTCAATCCACAAGGAACTCTTCTTCGGTTTAATGCACAAGTACACCTGTTACCTAACCTGGAACTCCTTGAACAACCTATTCCCATCAACATAGCTTTTTATCCTATCCTATGTTGCCTTGATATTCTTCTTGATCACCTGCATCTCTTTTTCCATGTCTGCCAACATATCTGGTCCAATCAATACTCTGCTAACCAGATCACTCCAACTAATGGGAGTGTTACAACTCTGCCGATATAATGCCTCAAAAGGACTCATCCTCAATGAATCCTGATAACCATTGTTGTATGTGAACTATACCAAAGGGAGATACTCTTCCCACTTGCACTATTGATGAATCAAATACATCCTCAACATGTCCTCTAATATCATGTTGACCCTCTCTGTCTGTCCATCTGTCTGCGAGTGATAAGCTGTGATGAAGGCCAAATCTGTGCCCAAACTTGCAAACAACTCCTTCAAAAACATGGAAGTGAACTTCACATCCATGTCTGAAACAATCTTCTTTGGGACACCATGTAGTCTAACCATATCTTTAATGAATACCTGTGCCACATCACTAGCTGAAAATGTAGACTTTACTGGAAAAAAGTGTACAACCTTTGTTAACCTATCTACAATGACCATGATGGAATCATTCTGCTTCATTGTCTTTGGAAACCCTGTTATGAAATCCATGGAAATGACCTCCCATTTCAATTCCTGAATCACGATTGACTATAGTAGTCTGCTTGGATGCTTATAGTATACTTTCACTCACTGACAATCAAAACATCTAACCACAAACTCTACTACATCCCTTTTCAAGTTCGTCTAATAGTAAGATCACTTCATTGCTATCAGTGTATTTTGGTAACCTGGGTGACCTGCGTATAGTTTCGCATGAAAATCCCTCAAGATCACCTTCTTGAGATCACTATCATTTGGCATATATATCCTATGTTGGAACTTGACCAATCCATCTTCTACAGGACAATAGTCCAAGTCCTATGCGCTTGTACTTTTATCTCTACCACTACTTATACCTGTACCACTACCTGTACTTGTACCTATACCTATACCATCATGTATACTTGTACCTATACCATGACCTGTACCTGTACCTCTACTATCACCCTACTGCAACGTGTGCACAATCTCCATATATCTGACATCTTGTTGTCCTGCCCGCAAGATCTTGTCCTGTAAATTTGTCCCATAAGAGCTCATAGTTGCTAATTCATTCACTTGTACCTGCCTACTAAGAGCATATGCCACTTTGTTCTCCTTACCTTTGATGTATCTGATCTTAAAGTGAAATTCGCTAATCATGGCCAACCATCGAGCCTGCGTACCATTCACATTCAGCTGGTCAAATAGACACTACAACCCACTATGATCACTCATCAATGTGAACCTCCTACCCAGAAGATAGTGTCTCCACATCTCCAATGAATATATAATTTTAGCCTTCTAAAGATCATGCATGGGATAGCTCTTCTCATTCTCATTCATTTTCCGTGACTCATAGCATACTACTTGTCCATCCTGCATATGGACTCCACCAAGTCCTCCCTTGCATGCATATGTTCACACAACAAACTCTTTGTTTGGGTCTGCAATCTTCAACACTAGTGCGTATGTTAACAAATGCTTGAGCTACTCAAAAATATCCTCACATTCCTCTGTCCATTCAAACTTTTACCTTTTCTTTGCAAAGAAGTGATAGGATAAGAAATCTGCAAGAAGTTCCTGATGAACCTCCTAGAATAACCTACCAAACCCATGAAGGATCTCACCTCATCCACATTCTTAGGAGCTACCCAATCCATGATGGCTCTAATCTTTACAGGATCTACTACAATGTCTTCCTTGGAGATGACATGCCCCAAGTAATGCACCTCCGTGTGAAAAAACTGCATTTGCTAAGCTTAGCATATAACTGATGCTCTCTCAACATTTCAACATTGTTGCTAGATGCTTGACATGGTCTTTTTCGTTTTTTGAATATACCAGTATATCATCAATGAACGCAATAACAAATGTATCCAAATATGGATGCAATACATTATTAATCAAGCAAATGAATGTAGCTAGAGCATTAGTTAAGCCAAATGGAACTACAACAAAATCATAATTCCCATACCTGGTCTTGAATGTGTTCTTGTAAATGCATACCTAATGGTATGTCATGTACCTTCTCAAACACATTAGTAACAGGGTGCTGCTACACAATTTTGCACATTTTTGACTAAGGAAGAAGGCTCCACACTTTCGAGTTAGGGACTTAGGGGCCAAATCGACTTTATTTAGCTGCTAGTGGAATGTGGGGGCCACCCACATAGGAGTTCGAATTAGCCATTCGATATGCTTGGAGGGAAAATCAAATGGGTGGATGGAGGGGCCCGCATGAGGATAAGGGGGCCCAAGGAGTTATAAAGATAGATAAACTCTCATTTTGTTCTCATTCTAAATATTTGACAAACAAACTAACTCTTGTACGCTCTGCTACCTAGCGAGTCTACCAATTGTAGCCATGAGTCTTCCACAGGGAAGATTCAACCTCTACTTCGGGGGACCATTCGTGCCCACCCTAGGGAGGTTGTTCCACAAAGATTGCAGGAATTTCCATCAGTGATTCACATCTTAGCCAACCACGTAGAGGAAGGGACTGTGTGTTTTCTGGGCAGCCAGAAATACGTAGAGGTTGATTTAGCCAACCAAGAGGGCCCTCACTTGCTGGGAGTTTTCGGGAGCAAGGAAGGTGGAGGAATGAGGATATTTTATTAGTGTTTGCAACTAATACATGCAGAAATATACATTTCTGGGCAAGGAGACTATAGAGTGGCCTCCAACAGTAAATTTGTGGGGCTTGATTGAGCAGCCATCAGGGCCAAGGACCATCTGGGAAGCAAGGGATTTAATAGTATAGGGGAAAGTAGCATTTAAAGGGTGTTTCCAGGTGGATTTGTAGGTTGTTTCTTGCAAATCAAATTTGGTAGCAGTAGCCAAAGAGCAGCTCCCAAGCGGCTGAAAATCCAAAGTCAAAATCAGAGAAATTCCCTTATGGGTTTTTCTACGTTTTCTCCAAGGAGTCTAAGGCTAAAAGGGAAGAATTTTTTGGGTAGTTTTTGGGCACATTCCAGCAGGCTAAAAGTTAGTAGATGTAGTTGGAGAGGAGCTCCCAAGAGGCCGAAAATCCAAAGGCAAAATTAGAGAAATTCCCTTTTGGGTTTTCTGGGTTTTGTCGAAGGAGTGTAAGGCTAACAAGCAATAATTTTTTGGGCACTTTCCAGTAGGTTGAAAGTCAATAGATGTAGTGAGAGAGTAGCTCCCAAGAGGCTGAAAATCTAAAGTCAAGATCAGAGAAATTCCCTTCTGGGTTTTGTCCAAGGAGTCTAAGGCTAAAAGGGACGAATTTTTGGGCACTTTCCAGCAATCCGAAGTGAGTAGATCAACATTTTACTGGGAAAATGCAAAGCATAGTAGAGAAGAAGTTGAACAATCATCTTTCCATCTATTCTACTACTTGGGTTTGGTCCAACTTTTCCTTGAGACAAGCCCAGGTGCACTACTCCATTTACATATTGTACTCATGCTCTCATATTTCATAATATATGGCTCAACAGTTCCAATGTTACAGTGTTTCATGGGTGTTTGCTAAATGTTTTTAATTTTCCACTGTTGCACTATTTTTTTAACTGGTTGGTTTATCACTTAAATTCCTATTTAGGAACATTACATGGGATACAGATCTTAAGTCAATCTTTGAGAACACTACTTCCCCCTTCAGTTGATCGAACAATTTATCAATCCTCAGGAAAGGGTACTTGTTCTTGATAGTCACTTTGTTCAACTGCCTATAATCAATGCATAATATGAGAGTACCATATTTCTTCTTCACAAACAAGATTGGTGCACCCCATGGTGACACACTTGGCCTAATGTATCCTTTTTCCAACATTTCCTTCAACTGCAAATTTAACCCAACCAACTCAAGTGTGCTCATCGTGTAAGGTGATTTCGATGCTTGAGGTTCCCCTGGCTCCTCGCTATGTGGTGGAAACTCTGTGATGTCCTTAGGCAATACATCCCTATTCTTGGAAACTGTCAAACTAGGCAGAGGAGATGTGGACCATCAGATTTGGGGATGGAACTATGAGTTGTAACCTGATTGCGCTAGTCCTGAATGGGGTTAACAGTGTGCAAGTAATGACAAAACAAACCATGGATCATGATACCATGGAAGGAGATCATAGATCGGTGGATGTGAACTACCCATTGATGGTGATGTGGATGTAGGGACCTATGGCCTGGTTGAATTATAATAGACATAATATTATAATAAAAAAATAAGACCAATACGCAATTAACAAATGATCCGTATGAAGGAATAAGAAACAAACATATGAACTAGTGTGGTTTAAGAAATACCCCATTCCTCTAATAGTACCTAGGGAATTAGATCCTAAGTGACACCTTGTCCCATAGTTATGAGTGGTGGGAGGGGGTTGTTTATAGGATAATAGGTCCTTCATGGGGATAACAATACTACAAAATATTTATAGAAGGATTCTCAAACATTTCATGTCCTATAACTTCATTAATGAAAAAGGGATGAAATTTTAACTGACACCCATAAATTCCAAGAAAGTTTTGACACATTTAACCTATTTCTTACAATCATCCCCATCTTAAGAACTGTAAATCCATACCAAGATTTCACTGTGTGCACTGATTCTTCTAAGGGTAGATTAGGGGATGTTTTGTCATAATAAAGACATGTGATTTGTTGCAATTTCTTAAAATTGAAGGAACACGAGAAAAATTAAGCCACCCATGATCTAAAGTGGTTAAAATGTAGCAAGAAATTCCTAATTTAATTTTCCCTTGATTAAATTAGGAGAAATTCAAATTTCAATTTCAACATTATACTTGGAGGTAGGTAACTGAGGTGACATGGATCTTTTCATTAGCTTAACTCAGTAAATTCGAGGTGGAGACACTTGAGTTAATTTCTACATGATTGATTGATAATTTGTAGCAATCTATTTCAGTTAATTTGAGTTATTGTTAGTGTGACTTGTTCTCACTATCAGTAGAACTAATGGAGGTCAAGTTAAGGGTGTGTAACTTTTTTCACACTGAGTGATCATCCAGTTAACTAATCAATCAACGAAAAATAATTGTTGCATGTAGAGAATTCAATTTAACCAATTGAAATTGGAGTTCAAGGGAAGTGTACTATCAGTTGTAAATTATTCCAAGTTGTATAGGTCATGCATGTAATAAGAGAAGGACCTATAGGAATTGTGCAATCCAAATTGAGGAATTTTCTTAAGTAATAGGGGGATAATTTCTTGAGGAACAACGCAAGGAAATGGGGGCTTGGAGGCTTGAAATTGTTGCTAAGTATTGGCCAAGGTTAGTTAGTCAAGCAGAGGATAGGCGATACAGGTGTAGGTTGAGCTCAAGCTTGAGCAAAGCATATTGTATTTGTTATCACCCCAGGAAACTCTCCTAGGTTGTATCTTAGAGATGCTCGGGAACAATACAAACTCAAAAAATGTTGGAAATAGATGAATGGAAGGAATGATGCTTGTTCAAGCCAGATAGCCACTCCTACTATGCGTAACTCCAGACATGGGTGAACACCCCTAGGCTACAAGGCTTTAGACCACCAATTACTCATAGTTTGAGGATTAGGTGAGTGTGGAGAATATTGACCACACCAGTAGATGCACAAGACCCTGTGATGGCTGACTGCAACCAGTAAAGAGCTCTGCAAATCTATTTCCTAATGAACATATAGGATGATAGCTCTGTGGCACTTAGTAAATAGAAACCTGCATAACACATTCAATGATACATACTAGACTTCAACACAGAGGTGGGATGACAACCCCTCTAATGCTAAATATCAAGAGCACATGAACAAATGCATAAAAGGCACAGCCTAGAATAGAATAGAAGTGGAAAGTGAGTGATTAACAGCAAAGAAGCTTGTATTAGCTGAAAATGAAGACGAGACGCTGCAAGTATCAGAGTAGTTACAGTCTCCAGAAGTTGAACCTTACATCAAAACAACAAGCATCAACCATCATCCTAGATTACATCTGTGTTTTGGGTATATTTAGAGTTTGATTACAAAGATGCTATGCTATTCTATGCGTGGAGGGGTCATAATTGACCACCAACCATTTTAACTATCTAGTATGGGTATGTGCTGCAATCTGCTACTTCAGTGAACAAAATCGATTTTTTTTTATACTTTGTTGTACTTCTTGAGTAGGTGGAGTGTTATATTGAAGGAGTTCCATAATTGATAAATTCCATAATATTCTCAAGGCATGTCCTTCTCGTCCTTTGGCCATACTGCTCTTGAATGCAATGGTTTAGGTTCTGCCATAGATGGTACCAGGAGCTGGTTATGCTCGTCCTTCTCCTTCTCGGGTACACAATGCGTTAAATGCAATAGTTGAAGTAGTAATGCACTAGACACTGCTAGATGGTCACTTATGTCCTTCTGGCGCACGACATGACCAGGGGTGAGGATTGCATGGTGGGTAGACAAACTGAATGGAGGAACGAGGCTGGCCGTTGGATTGTGTAATTGAACGACATAGATTGGTTCACAGAAGCTATTGAGATGGAAGAGTGCCATTGGATCTCATATGGTCAGATCCAACAGTGATCGGGGGTGGAAGCTACACGAATTTTATCAGGTGGGGGGAGCAAGGCTAAGCGGTAAGTGGTAATGCTCGCACTGCTTTCAAAGGTCGGGTGGTAATTGTACGCGGGCTAGCGATTACAATAAGTGCACGACACGTGGCGGATGGGACAGGGGAAAAACTGCTTGCCCGACAAGTTAACGCATGGGCGGTTCATGGGATGGAGAGAAGCAAATGTCATTAGATTGCGAGGCAGATGACCAGATGACAGGGGAAATAAACGGGGTTTAATGCGCGGGGGAAAAAGGCTGTGGTGGCAGGGACTGTTGGATTGGGACGATCAATGGCTGCGAACAAAGAATGATGATTGGCTGCGGAAGCACAGTGTCACATGAACATGGTTCTTTGGGGGCTTAAGTTTGGAGAAGTAGAGGTGTATGTCGAGTTTGGAGAAAAACAGAGGTAGCTGGGTGACAAGTAATAAGTGGGGTGAAGGAGAAGGCGACTGATGTAAGTTTTCTTTTAGCACAAACAACACGGCCAATCTATCTTTGTCCCTCTAAATACTGAAGTATGTAGTAGAGCCAACAGTATTCATCCAGACTCTTTGATTAATGTAATACCAATAGTAAGGGGTTTTGAGAATTTTATTCCCCCTAGATAAATCTTTGCGTATGTGTTTAAGCTTGATGCATGTTAATGATTTTTGTTCTCGATCATGAATTTACTTCCATAAATTAGTAGAGTAGTTTCTAGTATTGTGATTTAGAAAATTTCATGAGAGGTTTAGAGTCTACACATTAATTTCTACATGGTATCAAAGATAGATTCACAGTAGAGAAGAGAATTTGAAGTTGTCATGGCAGGAGGTTCAAATTTGAAGATCAATGTTATAGGTTTTCTCCAGGACTGAGAAGATGTATTTCAATGGACTGAAGGTTAAGTCTGGTTTGGAAGGAACCACAAATTTTTTGGCATGGAAGATCCACATGGAGCCAATATTGGATGTTAATGGTCTGCTAGAATACATGAAGACAAATGTAGCAAAACACCCAACATCTGATGCCAAATATCTTTCTCAGTGGAAGAAGGATGTGGCTAAAGCGAGGAGGATCATATTGGAGGGATTTAGGGAACATATTTTCTTGAATCTCCATGGGGAAGAGATTTCATTTGCGATGTGGAAGACATTGACATAGTTGTTTGAGAACAATAGTGACCACAATAAGCTAACACTCAAGGAAAATATTTGAAGTATTAATATGAAAAAGAATAAAAAATTATCCAGTAACTAAGAATTTTTACATAGTGTTGTGATGAACTTGGCAGGGTTGGTATTATTGTTCCTGAATAGGATATGGTAGATCCATCCCTCTTGGGCCTTTTTAAGAGATGACATAGTTATAAAGATTCAATAAATGGTAGAGAGAAACTACCAAGTTGGGAACGGTTATGGTCTGATCTAGTGTAAGAAGAAATAAGGCAGAGCAACATATATGGGACTTCATCAAAGGGTGAGGATGAAGAAATCCCAGTCCAAAGAAGAATCTGGTCAAGGGGGAAAGAATAAATACTTGTCCAAAATCAAGTTCTTTCATTGTCATGAACTGGGACACTATGCCACGAAGTTTCCACACAAGAAAGAAAGAAAGAAAACTACATGAGGAGCATCATGTGAAGCCTTGGCTTCAAAGTTTGAACCTTATTTTACCCTCATTGCCTGCATGGAAAGAACAATGATGGTTAGTGTGTGGTATCTCGATAGCAGTGCCTCATTCCACATGATGGGAAATAAATAATTTTTTAGTGACTTGGAGGTGAATTATCTCCATATGCACATTGTGATGGGAGATGATGGAAGGTATAGCGTGACCAATATTGGTACAACTAATTTTTCAGAGGGAGTATGACTCCCCTCTTGGTCTCTAGGATCTAATGTATGTATCGGGTCTAAAGAAGAATCTAGTTTTTTTCACAGTGTTGGAAGACTGTGGTTATGATGTGATATTCAACAAAAGTAAGGTCTTATTGAGACACATCACCTAGTACAAGTGAAGCAGATCAGGAATCAAGTGAAGAATATATACAATTTAGATGTGGAAGACTGTGTAGCACTGGGAACAAAAGTAGAGAAGGTGTAGAGCTGAGATGTTGGCAAATCATGGCATAGAATACTTGGCCATTTTTATCATGGTGCTTTGAAGATCATGCATCATATTTCTACATGCCTCCCCAATGGAGCACTAGATTAGCGGGATACATGCAAAGGGTGTACATTGGGGAAGTACACAAAATACACCTTCAACAATTAGGATAGTAGGGTGCATGCAATCCTTGAAAGGATCCACCTTGACGTATGTGGAGCTTTCTCGAAAACCTCCACTTACAAGCATAGGTATTATGTTATATTTGTAGATGATATGTCATGGAAGTGTTGGATCTACTTCATGTAGAAGAAAGACCAAACATTCTCCAAATTTGTTGAGTTTAAAGCACTTGTTGAGAAAGAGATTGACATGAAAGTGAAAGCTCTCAGAAGCGATGATATTGGTATGTATGTGTCAAATGAGTTTAAAAAAAATTGTGCAAAGGAATGCATTTGACGAGAGTTTACAACACTCCATAACCCACAACAAAATGGTGTGGCTAGGAGGAAGAACAAAAGTATTGTGGGAGTAACATGGGCGATGTTGCATGACCAAAGCCTATATCTACACTTGTGGGCTGAAGCATGCAACACAACAATATATTTTCATAACAAGGGTCGTCACATGATTCTTGGCATGAGTACACCAAAGGAAGCCTTTTCAGGGAAGAAACCAAATGTGTGACACTTCAGGATCTTTTGATCATCGCTTTATTACCATGTTTCCAAGGAAGAAAGGAAAAATCTAGAACCTATAGCAGAGTTGGAGATATTTGTGGGGTACATAGATACACCTCACAACTATTGAGTGTACTTTCCATCTCTCAGGATGATAGTGGTCCTAAGAGATTTGAGGTTTTATTAGAAGAAGGCAATGAGGTTTTCTCTCTCTAGAGAGCTTTAGTTACAGTCTGATTAGGAGCTTTTGGCTCCAAAGGAGGAAGCTCAAGAAGTTTTGGAATAGTCACAAGTAGAGGAGGAGAGAGTCAAGCCATACACTCAAGCAGAGACATCCACAGAAGGAAAGAAGTGAACCAGGGAAACTAACAAATTATTGCAAGATTCTAGAGAGAATGTGGGAGCATGCACATCAATGTGTAGGCATAGTAGGTCACCAGATCGGTACACTAGCTACATGGATATGATGAGTGAGATGGTAGAGACAAAGCCATTCTCATTCGAGGAAGCTGTAGAGAAACCAATATGGGTTGATGCTATGGTATAGGAATATGATTCCATTGGCATAAACAGTGCTTTGGAAGTGGTCCCAAGACCAATAGACGAATCAGTGGTTGGTTCTAGACGAATTTACAAGGTAAAGCATGCTGTAGATGAGAGAATAGAGAAATACAAGGTTAGATTTATGGTCAAGGGGTTCTCTTAGGTTGATGGAATTGACTATGAGGAGCCCTTTGCTCTAGTAGCAAGGTACTCATCCATCAGGTCAATTCGAGCATTGTTAGCATACATGGGGTGGAAGATCCACTAGATGGATATGAAGACAAAATTCCTCAATGGGTTTATTGGGGAAGAGGTGTATATTGAGAAATGAGAGGGGTTTGAGACTTTCGACATAGTGTGCAGACTCAAGCGAGCATTGTATGTACTCGAGTAAGCACCCCTTGCTTGGTATATCAAGATCGAAAACTATCTTACCAGTTTGGGCTTCACCAAAAGTGAAGTGGATGAAAACCTTTATCACATTATGGTAGAAGGTAAATTATTGATTATTTTGTTATATGTAGATGAGTTGATCCTTACTAGTGATGAGAAACTCATAATATCTTACAAGGAGGACCCTGCAAGAGAGTTTTAGATGAAGGAAACTGGACTCATGCATTATTTTCTAGGTTTGGAAGTATGACAAGGAGATGGGGAACTGGTTGTCTCTCAAGGAAAGTATGCCGGCGAGATACTGAAGAATTTTTACATGGAGAGTAGAAAACCCATAGAAACTCCTCTAGAAGGTAACTAGAGGAAAGAGGATGACACTTCAGGTGAGGAAGTGGAGGCTACCATTTACAGGCATCTTGTGGGTTCACTTATGTATCACAATATCGAACATGTGTTATGCAGTTAACCAACTTAGTCAAGCCGTGGCTAAGCCAACCAAACTGTATTGGAAGGAAACAAAGCATGTCTTGAGATACCTCATAGGCACTACTCAGTTTAGTTTTTGGTACATACAGATAGAGGGAGTGAAGCTGCAAGGATTCACAGTTGCAGATTGGGTGGGGAGTCCATCAGACATGAAGAGCACTTCAGGAGGAATTTTCAGAGTTGGGTTAATGACAATTTTTTGGTACAACAAGAAGCAGGGATATGTGGTACTCAACTCAATATAAGCAGAGTAATTGGATACAATTTAAGCAGCATGTGAGGCTATCTCGATGAAAAAGATTTTTGTTGGGTTATTTGGTCAAAAGATGGATCCTACAGTGATTTATTATGATAACCAGAGTTGTGTCAAACTCTCTGTGAAAATAATATTTCATGATTAATCCAAGCATATCGACATCCGGTATCACCATATATGAGATTGTGTGCAGAGGTAGATTATGTTGTTGTGGTACATTCCAACAAAGGAATAAGATGGAAATATTTTGAAAATGGCTTTGTGAAGAGGAAAATTTGAGTTCCATAGAAGCAAGATTGGGGTATTTGATAATCCCTTTCTTGTTTAGAGGGATGTTGAAAATGCAGCAATAAATTCCTAATTTAATTTTCCCTTGATTAAATTTGGAGAAATTTCAA
Organism: Pinus taeda; assembly: GCA_000404065.3. Classification (NCBI taxonomy): domain Eukaryota; kingdom Viridiplantae; phylum Streptophyta; class Pinopsida; order Pinales; family Pinaceae; genus Pinus; species Pinus taeda. Next base: position 23,076 of record APFE031348679.1, read on the forward strand.
TTTCAATTTTAGTATAATACTTGGAAGTAGGTGACTAAGGTGACATGGCTCTTCTCATTCAGTTAACTTAGTAAATTCAAGTTGGATACACTTCTGTTTAGTTCTACATGATTGGTTTCTAATTTGTAGCAATATATTTCAGTTAATTTGAGTTATTATCAATGTAACTAGTTAAGGGTGTGTAATTATTTTTTCACACTCAGTGATCATCTAGCTAACTAATAAATCAACCTCAACTAATTGTTGCATGCAAAGAATTTGAGTTACCCAATTGAGATTGGAGTTCAAGTGCAATGTAGTATCAATTGTAAACTATTCCACGTTGTACAGGTGATGCATGTAGTCAGAGAAGGACCTATAGGAATAGTGAAATTCAAAATTAAGGATTTTTATTAAATAATAGGGGCTAATTCCTTGAGTAACAATGCAAGGAAATAGGGACTTGGAGGCTCAAAAGTTTGGTTAAGTATTGGCCAAGGAAAGTTAGTCAAGTAGAGGCTAGAAGATATAGGTGCAGGGTGAGCTGATGCTTGAGCAGAGAATATTGTATTCGTCCATATTCTTTGATTAATGCAATAGAGATAGTAAGGGGTTTTGAGTAGTTGCTTTCCCCTAGATAAATATTTGTGTATGTGTGTTAAATCTTGATGCATGTTAATGAATTGTGTTCTCGATCGTGAATTTACTTCTGTGGATCAATAGAGTAGCTTCTAGTCTTGTGATTTAGAAAATTTCATGAGAAATTTAGAATCTACACATTAATTTTTGCATAAAGTTGGTATTAATTATACAAAACCTCAAAATGTGTCAACACTATCTTAGTCGGAGACAATTTTTATTAACGTATGATAACATCAACATAAAGTACTTATTCGACCAACCTAACCTAAATGCTAGACAAGCTTGATGGCTAGCCTTTATTAATGGGTATGATTCGAAATAAAAAACATAAAAGGAAAGGAAAATAAGGTTGCAAATTATCTTAGCAGAAGAATAAGCCTACTACATGCCACATCCGCAAGTCAGTATGAAATAGATCTGTTGTCAAAAATTAAAATATCATACAAAAACAATGAAAACAACAAGAAAATTAACAAAAAATGTGTAAAGAATGAAGCATAAATACTAAATAAAGGTTGGGAATGCAATCAAGAAGGGATGTTCAAATACAAAAACTAAATGTTTGTACCAAATTTAGCATATCTAAGGAAAGTTTTGTTGGGAAAGTTTCATAAAAGTCCATATTCTGAATACCTAGGCTACCAAAAAATTCTTACAATAGTAAAAAGGGAGTATTCTTGGGAAAACTTGACAAATGATATAACACAAATGCATAGCAAGATTCATGTAGTTCCAACTAGTTAAAGCTAAACATCAACATCCTACATGACTACCATAACCCTTACCCATGCCTGAATGGAAATAGGAAAACATCACTATGTATTTCATTACTGAACTCCCTCAAATGAGTAGGCGACATGACTCGATTATGGCAGTGAACGACAAACTAAGGTGGTCCTTTCATCCACTTTCATCCACATAAATTCCACCTATAAATTTTTTAATATAGTAGACATTTTTATGAAGGAGATATTCAAATTGCATGAATCCTAAGGTTTGTGGTGTTAGATAGAGACCTGAAATTTATAGGAACTTTCTAGAAAGTTTTGTTTGAGGGTCTAGGGACTCAACTAAATTTTAGCATCACTTATCATCCACAAGCAGCTGGAAAAAAGAAGGGGGAAACTAGATTATAAAGGATATACTTAGGATGTATGTTATGGATAGTCCTAGGAAATGCGAAGAATATATGCATTTGCATGAATTGGCATGCAATAACGAGTATCATTTGTCATTAAAAATGATCCCCTTTGAAGTGTTATATGGAAGGAAATGCAGAACAACATTAACTTGGGACAACCTAGTGGATAGGATGATGTTGGGGATATACATGTTAAAATAATTAGAACAGGTTGCACAAAAGGCAAGGCAGAATTTGAAGGTCACTCAAGACAAGAAAAAGAGTTACATAGATCTAAAAAGGACACCTTTGGAGTTCAAAGTAGGATACCACGTATACCTAAGATTTAAGTCGAAAAGAAGAAAACTGAGACTAGGAAGTTGTGCTGAGCTAGCATGAAGATACTATGGGCCATTCGAAGTATTGATTTGAGTAGGCCTAGTGTGTCACTGTAAGTATGCTTTCCCCATGATTTTTATAATGTAACTATACCTTGAATTATGAATGAGTACATTTGTATGTAATGGTCAGAAGAGTGGGATCACAGATCCATGATCTAAGAGGGAAGAGGAAAGATAAACCTAGGTGGGGTTAGATGGCACCTTTAATTAAATTTATGGTGCAAATAATAAGAAAATGAAGAGGAAGAGTCGAAGAGGAACATGAAATGACACACTTGAGAAATTATAAAAGGGAATTTGCACAAAAATGATGGGGTTGGATTTTGTTCTTGAGAAAGAACATGAGAAGTGTTTGAGATACCTGCAAAAGTGGAGGGAATGAAATTACCTGGGAAGCTAAATTGAGACTTGAAAGAGCTCAAGAAAATTTAGAGGAACTGAGAATGAGTGTTTGCCAAGAATTGGTTGAGAAACTAGTCTAGGATCTTGCTAAAAAGATAATAAACCACCTAATTTTATAAGTAATCCTTGTCCTTTTTGAGCTAAGTATGAACTATGTTGAAAACTATTGAAGAAATGTTCCCTTAGTTCGTGGACTTGGCTCGAGTGTAACTATTGCAATTGACTTTGGATGCAGTGAGTATATGGTTGGGTCGAAAATCAAAGTCCCACCTCTAGTTTGTCCATTTTTTTATTGTAAATGAATTCATTTAGTCTAGAGATGTGAAATTAAATGTTTCCCATGTGGAATTATATGTGTAGCTTTGAGAAATGTTACATGTCTATAGGATGTTAGTGCATGAGGTTTACCGACTGAAATTATTGAATGTTCTATAGTTTTTCTTATAATTTATGTCATGCATTTGTAAGTTAAATTCCTAAAGTTTCTTTATAATGCATGTGGGTATCTTGTTTGTGTTTGATGTACTAATAATTTCTTATATTAATAGCAAGGGATTACCTTTTTCCTCTATGTAAATGAGAGGTTGATTCTCATAAATGTCTCTGATTTAATATGGGACATAACTTCATGCATGCTTGAGGAATACTAACTTCTTGTAATATTTTCTAGTTAATTGAATGAAATTTTCCATGAATTCATGAGCTTGGAATTAACTCGATAGGATTAAGTTTGAATGAATTGATAGATATCTATCAAGTTTCTTTTATGTAGTTAAAATATTGGCTATTAGGCTTGGTTTTATTACTACCAAGCTCAAGAAGGATAACATTTTAAATACATATGTATATGTCTAAATGTATATATAATGACAGGATAGACTGAAGTCCTTATAAGACCAGGAGAGATGGTGCAATGATGATTATATGTGTTATTAAACTATGTGTTTATGCATATCGAATGGGTAGGGTTGAGACTTGTCAAAAACTGAGGGATAGCGAAATTAATACATAAATATGCATGCATTCAAGAAACTAGAGGGATAGCACTAAGATATTTACCATCGTATATGTGTATACACATAAAAAAGTGTCGTGGGGGCTGAAATTCTAGATCTAGGAGGAGAAAATGAGACACGAGCATATGTACCATGTGATCTAGTTCCGTGTCCAAGTGCTTATAGTGGGGACAAGATTAATTTTCTAGGGGTTAAAGGAGTAGGCTCCTTGCTAAACCATATGGACAAGGGCCCTAACCTAGGGAACAGGTGGGAGAGATCTAAGCCATAGATATTGAGGAAGCCTTTGCACAATGCACGTGTCCTGGAGGTTTTACCCTAGAGAATTCAACAGGATACCATGACAATTTTACCGAGATTTATTCATTAGGACGATGTGGTACAATGGGGCCTAAGAAAAGGCCTATGTTATGATAAGCTAGAGGACCCTTGAGTTTCTTTACAATGTGAAATTTGAATTTTTTTCCATGTAGAGGAGGACCAAGTGGAACCTACATCTAGGGTGGCAAGTGACGTGGCCTCATTATCACATGGCAGTTAGATTTGGGGCTTTTATGTGGCCAAGTAGTTAGTAAATATGTGATATGTGGCACACCTAAAGGGAAGCCATGTGGAGGTTGACATCACCCCGGTGGAAAGGATCATTGACATTACCTTAGTGCCTTGTCCCCGATGATTTCTTACAGAGTCAGGAGCAATTCCACTAGGAGTTAATCATTGAGGTGAGGTGGTAATGGTGGGGACCACCTACATAGGTGTAAGGGAATGAAACCATGCGAGTGTTTGAAGAAAAGTATAAGTGGCAGATGACTAGATGGAATTCCATGTCACCTTGGCAGTTTAAATTCCTTGGAAAAAAGGAATATACTGGGATGACGTGGTAGGGTAGAGTTGAGTGCATTGTAGTAGCAAAAGAAAATGGGACATGTTGGAGGAGGGATACATAAGGTGTCCACATAGCCTAGGAAGATATTCCCTGGTATTTTTGAAGGGGGACTGCAAAGTAACCCACCAAATTGTTTATCCCGAGGTGATGTGGCCATGGATGGTCCCCCTCACATGTGTATAATTTATATGTGTGTGTGTGTGTGTGTGTGTGTGTGTGTGTGTATTTGTTGAAAGGGTCTTGTTGTATGAATGGGTTGGTAGCTGGGGTAGTGCTACCTTGTGGTTGATGTGGAAATGACATGGGTAGTCACGTGGGTGCCACAAGGCAAGTCAGATGATGTTGCGAGACCTAATAGGCCATACTTTGATTGTCCATATCTTTTGATCCAAGAGTTAGATTGACGAAATTTTTATACCATTGGAAATGTCACAATGAGATGAATTCAATGATGTTATCCATTTTAATTTTTGAAGACTTTGAGAAACATCTAAAAATTGAGACCCCATTTCCGTAACTATACCTTCAATATCAGGTCAACATAGTAACTTCCCTCTTTCTCCCTTAATAGGGGCTAAGAATAATAGGTTCTGTGTTACAAAGCAGTATCAAAGCTTCTAGGTTCAACACTTGGACTAGATGAATTCTTTCATACATGAAATGAATATCAAAGGTTCAAGTATAAACCTCTAGGAATAAAATAGGTTCTCTGTTACAAAATTAACAGAACAATAGGTTTGATGCTTGGATCATTGGAGAATATTGAATCTCTAATTCCGAGTGTAATAACTAAACGTAAATATGATTTCATGCTACTTATGGCACAAATTGTAAAATTGCATATTGACTGCAATAATGCTTCTAACATGATGCCTTGTGGGATGCATTGACAATGCATGTCTTTTCTATCTTGTATCATGAATGTTTGGACAGCCTATTGTTGTGACCTTAGTTAACTATCACATTCTTGAATTTTTGTATTTTATTTACAAAAGTACATGCATGGTTTTATGCATGATTGATTATAGTATACCAACACTACTGGATAAGTGGCGTAGTCTTACACACTTGGAACAAGTTTGTAGGATATTGTTTATGTGATTTAAGGGGTTGGGGAAATCCTTGTGTTGCTTGTACTGCATAGCATGGCTTGCCTCTAATTGTGTGTGTGTGTGTGTATATGTATATATATATATATATTAGGATGGGATTATGTTGCAAGAGCCTCAGTGGAGGATTGACCATTTCTATATGATGGTTTTGGTTAGTATTGGTTTCCTTTACAGATGCTTTTCATCCTCAGTTAATACCTTCTTAATTCAAGGAATGGTGTGTAGCATATGGGAATGGCTAGTTGAAGCCTGTAATGGTTTTTATCTCAATATGAGATAGGGCATCCATGCCCAATATTTTCTTATGTAGATCATGCAGATAGAGGACTTATTACTCTATTTGAAAGTGATGAGTTTTGATGATTTCTTATTTTTGTAGGTGGGTGTTGGTTGTAGCACTATAATCGATGGCTATATATCTATGGCTCGCTTGTGCAAATGGTTTCTAGTTGTAGCATTATGGATGATAATTATAAGATGGTTTCATACTATGTCATGGCTGCTAGTCTTGGTAAAAAAATGGTTTTGATTTGATTATGCTAGTCTTGATAGAAGGATGATTTTAAAAACTTATAAACATTTTGACCTTCTTTTCTTGATTCTTGGAGCATGTGAGTAACATGAATCTAAAATGTGTGAATAGGGTGCTATCTAGGGTTGATAAATCACATGCATAAGGGTACTTGCTCAAAGGGAGTTGATTAACCACCCAGGGTGCTTGTTGTGGGCTGATAAACCACTCTTAGAGTGCTTGACACAAATGATAAAACACCCAATGTTGTAAACTTTGATGTGCTTGAATAGCTGAGAAACCACCGAGGGTGATTTCCTTGGGCTAATAAACCACTCATTGAGTGCTTGACATACCTGATAAACCACTAATTGCTGTGAAATTTTGTCATTCTTGACTAGTTGATAAACCAGCAATGGTGATTGTTGTTGGGATGATAAACCACTGTTAGAGTGCTTACCATAGCTCATAAACCACTTGAAATGAAAATATTGAGTGGGTTTACCATGGGGTGCTGGATAAGGATACAAATAAACCACCCAAGGTGCTTTTTATTGGTATGATAAACCACTTTTAGAGTGCTTTCCACAAATAATAAAAATATTTCGTGGAGTTTCCATGGGGTGTCTGTCAAGGAGGCTGATAAAACATCCAAGGTTCTTTCTATTAGGTTGATAAACCACTCTTAGAGTGCTTATTACAGCTCATAAACCACTTGCAATAAAAAGGGACTATGTGAAACCCAACAGGGCTATGTGAAAGAGTAGGCCCATGCATAAATAAAAGGTGGTAGCATATACTTAGCATAAACGGAAATACAAGGAGCAAGTTCCAGGTAATAAGGAACTTCAATTGGGTGTTGAAACAGAAAGAGGAATCATTATTATATTAATAGCATTGCTCCTAAACCATGATAGAAAGCATGAATAGAATTCTGTATAGGCTGGAAACTACCTATTTGAATAGAAACATTAGAAATATAAGTTGAATTGTATTGATGGTGGAATCAAGATGGGAAAATATGAATATATGTGTGTGTGTGTGTCCATAATTGAGTGGAAATCATGATGAAAAACTAATGGGATAGTTTGGTCCATGGGGGATAATGGACAATGATATGTCATCCATGAAAATGGCACATCGAAGGTTCCCTTGACCTTGACTCTCTCTATATATATATATGTAAATTTGTAATATGTTCATGTTGATGTCCTAGCACATATCACACTACTCTCATGAACAGATTACAAATTTACATATATATAGGGACTATGTAAAACCCAATAGGGCTATGTGAAAGAGTAGGCCCATGCATAAATAAAAGGTGGTAGCATAATACAAGGAGCAAGTTCCGGTAATAAGGAACTTCAATTGGGTGATGGACTAGGAAGAGGCATCACTATTGTATGTAATAGCATTTCTCCTAAAACATGATAGAAAGCATGAATATAATTGTGTATAGGCTGGAAACAGCCTATTTGAATAGAAAAATTATAAATATCAGCTGGATTTTATTGATGGTGGAACCAAGATGGGAAAATATTAATATATGTGTGTGTGTGTGTGTGTCCATAATTGAGTGTAAATCATGATGACAAACTAATGGGCTAGTTTGGTCCATGGGGGATAATGGACAATGATATGTCATCCACGAAAATAGCACATAGGAGGTTCTCCTGACCTTGACTATATATATATATGTGTGTGTGTGTGTGTGTGTGTGTGTGTGTAAATTTGTAATATATACCATGGTGACTGAAAGGTTATTTTCAAAGATAATTCTTGTGGGAGAATGATGATATGGATGGAATCAAAGGATACTCTATTGTGTAAGGAATCAATTGGGCAATAGGTAACCCTAGTTGATTTATGATTTTGATATCACGTGATTATAGTTCCCACAATTATGCCCATATTTACATTATGAACACGAAATTTTGAAGGATATATCAACAACAAGAGAGTAGTGTGATATGTTATAGGACAAGCATGGATAATTAAAGAAACCATAGACCTGGGATTTGGGTTGTGGATGCGCATGGTAAAGTATAGGAAAGACACTAGAGGCAATATTTCTCAATGTTTGTGGATAGAGACAATGTGGTTTATGTATTTTCAATACTATTGTGTACATGTTGTATTACATCTTGTATATACGTGTATGTGCTATATTGTGCACTATGTATTCATGCATGTGTATTGTAATGTTTTGGGATAGATAGATATGGGACTATCTAGGCCCGTGTATTTTGTAATATGTCGGAACAGGTAGTTATGGGACTGTCTAGGCCCGTATGGTTGGAAAATTAGGTATGGGACTATTTGGGCTCATGTGGTTGGAAATACATGTATGAGACTATCTAGGACTATTTTAGGATAGGTGGGACACCCAAGGTTGGGGCCTTCATAGGCCTACAATAATATTCTTGTCAACAAAAGACTACAGGGATTGATAGTGTCCATATTCAATGGGGTAGAGAATGGGTATATATATTATATTATTATATATATATATATATATATATATATATATATATATATATATATATATAATATATATATATATATATATATATTATATATATATATATATATATTCCACTATTGGTGCTTTCCCCTGAGTGGGGAAACTAATCCAGTGTCTGTACGAGAAGAAAGAAGGCCATTGGGTGCTTACTAGGTTTGGAAACCAACCCAACTTGTGTAAAGTAAAGAGAAATCCAAAGATATATATATTGATATTTCAGTGATTTTTATTAATTTTCAAGTTATGAACATGAATTGATATTATGATTTATGATATTTAATTTATGAGCTAATTTGACTTGCTATGATAAGAAGAAAAATTAAATTGCAAGGTTAACATCATGAATAAGATATTAATGAGGTATGACTTAAATGATTACAATTCCTTTATGATGAATCTCATGGAGAATTGTGTGCCATGATGTAGGAAATCATCAAAATTGCTTGGTTTTGCGATTGCACTTGGATGCAAGGAAAATAACATCTTCTTGAAGATATTAGAGTGTGAAACAATACATTGATTTAAGATATCAGGAACAAGTCCATTGTGTGATAGTAGCACCCAATGGTGTCTACTGATTGACATGAATCATGCCATGAATGATATGAAAGTGTTGAGTCAGAGGCTTTCCATGGTTATGAGATCCCTCTGATGTGAGGAAGCCTTGCCAAGTAATGGATCCCCCAAGGGAATGAGAAGAAAAGAAGGGTATTCCTAAACTTGGAAGGTTAGTAACTACATAGAAGGGGGATTGGATCACCTAAGCAACTGAAAAGCACAAAATTGGATGCCAGAAAATGATACTGGGTTTTAAAGGGTCATGAACATGGTTTATTACAATCACAAGAACATTGGGGGTGTTTCAGGAAGTAATGGGCTCAGAATTGATCATTGTAAGAGAAGGATCACAAGAATAGTAATGCTGGATATTGGATGCAAGAAAAACTCTAGAGAAAAAGGAACAAATCCAAATTGAATTGGGTGCATTGGAAGCACCAAAAAACTACAAGAAGGGTCATTAGGAAATGGTTAATTAGACGTGGGTAACATATCATTTTATTTGTTGAATAAGTGGATTTAAGAGATGAGTATAAATCCCAATTTAGTTTTTTTCTTTGCTAATAATAACACTAAAGAAGGTGATCCCTTTAAGTGGGTGGAGATTATGACACCCCAAGTATGCTTTCCCCTTGATTTTTATAACGTAATGATATTCTGAATTATGAATGAGTATATTTTAATGTAATGCCTAGAAGAGTGGGACTTCAAACCCATGATTTATGAGGGAAGAGAAAAGATAAATCTAAGTGGGATCAGTTGGAACCTTTAATTAATGTTATGGTGCAAATAATAAGAAAAATAAGAGGAAGATTCCAATAGGAACATGAAGAGACACCCATGAGAAATTATAAAAGGGAATTTGCACAACAATTCTAGGGTTGGATTTTGTTCTTACTAAATCACATGAGAAGTGCTTGATAGACTTGCAAAAGTGGAGGGAATGAAATTCCTTGGGAAGGTAAATTAAGGCCTGAAGGAGCTCAAGAAAATTCAAAGGAAATGGGAATGTGTGCATGCCAAGAATTAGTTGAGAAACCACTTAGGGTGCTTGCTAAAGAGCTGATAAACCACCTGACTTTATAAGTAGTCCCTATCATCTTTGAGCTAAGTATGACCTCTGCTGAAAAGTATTGAAGAAATTTCCCCTTAGATCATGGATATGGCTTGGGGGTGATTGCTGCAAGTGATTCTTACTACAATGAGTCTAAGATTGGATGGAAGATTGAAGTCCCACCTTTAGTTTGGCCATTTTTTTTATTGTAAATGAATGGATTCAAATGAGAGATGTGAGATTCAATATTTCCCTTGGGGAATTTAATATGTAGCTCTCATAAATGTTACATGGTTGCAGGATGTTGGTGGATGACATTTATTGACTAGAATTCTTGAATTTTCTGTAGTTTTCTTATAAGTTTTGTCATGCACTTGTAATTTAAATTCCAGGAGTATCTTTATAATGCATGTGGGTATATTTTCTATGTTTTTTGTGCTAATAATTGCTTCGATTAATAGCAAGGGATGCCCTTTCTTGTGTGGAAATGAGAGGTTGATTCTCAGAAATGTTTGTGATTTAATATGGGATGTGACTTCCTGTATATGTTTTGGTTAATTGAATGAAACTTAGCATGCATTCATGAACTTGTTTCTGTTTATATATAATCTATGAGTCCTGTAGATTTTTGAAGTATTATGAGCTTGAAATTAGCCTGATGGCCTTAAGTTTGAATAAATGGACAGGTATTTGTCAAGTTCCTTGTGATGTAGTTAAAATATTGGCTATCAAGCCTCATTTTATTACTATCAAGATTAGGAAGTATAGCATTTTAAAAACACATATATATGTCTAAATGTATATATAATTGTAGTTTGGACCAAAACCCTTATAATCTTAGGAGAGATGGCACAAATATGTGTATACATATATTGAATGGGCATGGTCGAGCACTTTCAAAAGCTCAAGAAGGATAGTGAGATTAATACATAAATATGCATACATTCAAAGTGTTGGATGGATAAGTCCAAGATATTTAACATCATATATGTATATACACATAAACAAGTTCCACTATGGCTAGAAGTCTATGGATTAGAGGAGCAAAAGGGGCATGAGCTTATGTACCATGTGATCAAGCACCATGTCTCAGTGCTGAGAGCATGGGTGGAGATTCATTTTCAAGGGGTTAAAGGAGTAGGTTCCTTGTTGAACCATATGGGTAGGAGCCATGACCAAGGGCGCGAGTAGGAGAGATCTGAGTCACAGATGCTGAGGAAGCATTTGCTCTATCCACATGTCCTAGAGGTTTTACCTTGGAGAATTTGATGGGAGCTGAGGACCATCAAGTCAATATTTATTCATTAGGACAATGTGGTGTGATGGGGCCTATAACAAGGAGTGTGTTTCAGTAAGGCGAAGGACCCCTTATTTTCTTTATAACGTGAAATTTGAATTTGACCATGAAGTGGAGGGCATGTAGGACCCACAAAAAATGTGGTATGTGATGTGGCCTTAGGGGCATGTGGTGATTGAAAATAAGGACATGTGGTAGTTAGATTCAAGGGTTTTTGTGGGGTTGAGTGGCCGGTAAATTGGTGGTAGGTGATGCACTCGGAGGAGAATATTGTGGAGGGTGACATCACCCCCAGTGGAAAGGTTCACTCACAGCACCCTAATGCCTCTCCTTGGTGATTTCTTGTGGATTCAGGTGTATTCCCACTAGGATTTAATCCTTAGGGTGAGGTGGCAACAATGGGGCACACCTGCACATGTTTAAGGGAGGGTGATTGTGCATGGTTGAAGAAGAGTTGAAGTGGTGGATCTCTAGGTGCACTTCCACGTCACCCTGCTGATTTTAATGCCTCACAAAAAGGAAATAAACAAAGATGAGGTGCAATTGTGGAGCCGAGTGGGAAACTGTAGCAAATAATGATGGGTCCATCAAGGGTCCACATAATCTCATAAGTTCATCCCCGATAGTTTTGATGGGGGATTACTAAGGAACCCACCAAGATTTTAATCCCTAGGTAATGTGGCCATGGAGGGGTCTGCATCTGCATACCTCACATGTATTACACACACACACACACACACACACACACACATCTTGATTAATGTGGCCATGGAGGGATCTGTGCCTGTGTACCTCACATGTGTTATATATATAGATTCATTGGGAGGGTGTTGTGGTATGAATGAGTCGACAATTAGGGTAGTGTTGCCATCTAGTAATGATGTGGAAATGACTAGGGTAGCCATGTGATAGTCACGTGGCAATGATAGACCACATGTTTTGATTTGAAAGTCAGAACGAAGGAAGTTTTATACCATTGGAAAGGTGTCAATGAGATGAATGCAACAATGTTATCCATTTTATGTTTTGAAGAATTTTAGAAAGATTGAAAAATTTAGAACCCATTTCCTTAATTGCACCTTGGAGACCAGGTCAACATAGTATCTTCCCTCTTTCTCCCTTATTAGGGGTTAGGGATAGTAAGGGGTGTATTACACCCAGTAGCTTACTAGCTAGCACTATTGACAAACATCATAATAAATAATGCTTTTCATGTTTCTCTTTTATGAAAATATGTGCATGATATGTCTCATCTTGTTCATTGGAATTTTTATAGGTGGAGCTCGAGGGAGATTTTTTAAAAGAGCCCATGTGAATTCTCAATCAAATGGAGATAAATATCTGGAATCAAGTCATCATGCAAGTTAAGGTGATGTGGAAGCACTATGGATGTGAAGAGCTTAACTGGGAAATGGATAGGGAAGCATATCCATCTCTGTTCCAGGATCAAGAATCTGAAATAAACACTAAGGATGGTGTTGAATATTTGGGGGAAAGAAATGTAATGCTATGAAACTTTTATTTTTAAAAATTATTATTAACTATTATTTTAAATTAAAACACATGAATGGGTGGTATACATTGTAATAAATATTACATATAGTTTGATTTCAGTAATAATAAATAAATAGATATAGCTTGATGAGAAATGTTAATGAGTATGGATTGCATCTTTATATAAGGGATTCTGCTCGACTAATGACAAGTAGTGAAAGAAAAATGGTAAGTCCAAGAAATTCGATTCCCTAAAAGGAAATTCAGATGGTGGACAAACAACAGATTTTAAGGGCCACCTAGCACAAAGGGGATATGGGTTGATGGTGGAACAAGTCCTGGGAATAAAATAACTCTTACGGGGAGGTTTTCTACATGTTATTAGGTTAGGAGGCATCAAGATAGAGTGTATAATTACCTAATAAAATAAAAATAGGAGTATAAAGCTACGAGAGAACTTGTAGATGTGTGAGATTGAGGTTGTATCTATAAATTCCGCCATCTATTATTGAAATTGAAATATGTACAACTAACAATAGGCAGGAGGATGAAGTTTCTTCTATAAAATTGCAACCTATGCTTGGGGTGTCTTAGTGAAGACATTTGGCTTATTGATCGACTACATATGGGTGGAATGTCCCTCGTCAATCTGTATCGCCCCTCTAGTTGTAGGCTCATCTAAACATTTATGCATCTGTTATAAGCACTCATGTTAATTAATACAAATGATTTCTGTTGATGCTATGCTACTATATGTTTTATAATGTAACAACCCTCATGAAAAGTCCATGTAATAAAAAATATGATAAAGGCAAAATAAGGCCATGGTTAAGGGACACTTATTCCAAGCTTAATGTTGAGTAAAGATATCCTAGTGGGTATCACTAGATGTGTGTTTTGGCTAAGGAAAATTGGCAAAGGCAAAGGCATTAAAAGGTAAAAAGGATTTTTGGCACACTTATTTATGAAAATAAAGGAAATTAGGAGAAAGGTAAGGTGAAAGGTCAAAAGTTGAATGTGAGGAGGAAAATGAAGGAAAATAATGGAAAATGAACAAAACAGAGGCCTCATTAATAAAAAGGCTTCTGAGGGCTAGTTCGTGGCTTTTGTTAGTTCAAGTTTGGAGCTCTCTCTTTATTCTCTCTCTCTCTCTCACTTTTCGTCACTTAGAGTTTTATTGGAGCATGCTAGCTTTGTAGAAAGGGAGGAAAAGAAAGCAAAGGAAATGGAAATCAAGCAAAGGCCAAGGGAGGGAAAAAGGATCAAACAACTTTAGTAGGAATACTTGTTGGCAACCTTTTGCATGTGTGATTTCCTAGCTAGTTTGGACATGCATGGCTTTGCATGCTAGTGTATCGTTCTCTTGTTGTTGGTCGCATGGTTTTGCAAGGTTATGATAGTGATCTTTAGCCTAGGCTTGACTTTTTCCAGATTCCATGGTATGTTGGTACGTTTATCTCGGTTTTGAGACTTTATTTTGCCGGATGGATTTCGAAATATGGGGCGAAGGTGGTCTTAAGTTTCATCCAAAAGGCCTAGGAATCCCTTGACCAGTTTTGGCAGGATACACAGTAAAGCCTAAGGGAGGAGTCTCGGTTTAGGGCCTACTGATCTGGGTTTGGATTGTAGTAAATCCTAAGAGACTGGTCTCTATTTAGGGCCTATTTATCCAGGATTGGATTGTGGTAAATCCTGAGAGACAAGTAGACAAAAAATTCCTCAAGGATAGTGATGGATTCCGGATGGCATTCCAAGTTCGGTTTGGTTGTGATCGGAGCACTGGTTTTGGTGTGATCATGATTTGATGAGGTTGGAGGTGGTTTAACCTCTGGATTCCCTTGGTTTTTATTGGATTAGTATTTCTATGAGATCCCATATTCATGCTTGGAATATGTCATGGGGGTGATTGGTTGAAAGAGAGATTTGGTTAAGCCATGTCTCTGGTCGAGTGGTACGTGGAAGATCCAAACCTGGTCAGATTTGCCTATGATTAATAAAAGCTAAGTTCTCTTAATTTTGCACTAATTTATATGTGGATATAATGGTTGTCTTATCTGTGATATTTACATGGTTTTATGTTGGTTATAAGCATGGTTAAATGGCTGGTTCGTGTAATGGTTATTTCATGTATTTAATTATAACTATTAAATGGATGGATGAAAGAACTAATTGATGATGCAATAGTTCAATGGAGAAGGAGGTGTTCCTTCTATTTGACATGGTTCATAAATTGTTTTAGCCATTTATGCTCTATCTTGTATCACAGACCTATAGGTTGCATTGATGCCAAGTGTTTGACAGAATGCCAGTCCTGGTTGGGGATTCTCATGCCTAGTCCTGAGGTTGATTTTGATTGATGAACATTATTATGATATCTTTAATGAATTCTGAAGGTTGTAGAAATTTTTGGGCAGAGGTCGGTTTCTGGACTAGAAAAGTGGCTTAAATCCTGGGGTCGCTAGCACAAAACTAGAAATTTTGGTCCACAGTCGTTGGCAGGTAGGCTTGTGAGAGAGATTTTAGGTTGTTGGTTGCTCCCTTTCCCATAGCATGAGAGTGACTATGGCCCAAGAGATCCAGAATAGCAGTGGGACCCGGGGACATGTTCTATGAGTGGTTGAATTGTCTCTTAAGGGTTCTGTTGATGAAGTTGGATGACTGTGTGGGATGTTCCATCAATTCCACTTCCTTAAGGTCACATAGGGGGTAAAGTCTATTCATAGTAGCCTCTCATATCATGTTTACCTTGGTTAACATGGTTACTTTGGAGATACCTGGGAGGGGGTGTTACAGATTAGTATCAGAGTGTGGTTGCGCTCTCCTTGGGTGAAGGTGCTTGGTCATCCATGCATGTCAGTTGCATGTGTGTCTCTTACAAATGTGTTCCATGTGCTTGTTTCATTGCATCATGTTGATCATGGTTGTAGTAAGGTTATTATGAGGAACTCGAGATGATTTTGTGGAATGTAACATTAGAAGTATATGACTGGTTACTTGATTGTATGCATCTTATACACAGCTTGATTATATGCATCTTGATTACATCCTTGTATGTTCGGTTTCATTCTTGATTGTTTGATTACATATATCAATATTGTAGGTTGGTTACAAGAATTGATTGCTTATGCTCGACTACATGCGGTTATGTGTATGTGTAGTTGATTAGAAATTTCTTACGCATGTGGCAATGTGTACGATGGAATAATAGTTCTTGTCATGCATGAGGTCATCGCATGCATTGCTGATATGGCCTTGCATTGATAACTGGACCCTACCTAGAATGATGTTTATAAGTTAATGCAATTGTTCAACTGGTGTCTATATGATATTATGATTATGTTATACATGTATCACTCTTATTTATTGATCTTGCATACAAGGAATCCTCCTCAAATTATGGAAAGGTACCTTGGTTTATTGTGATTTGGTTTAGCTGACATAGTATGCCTTGCAGGAAAGAGATAAAATGGCTAGCAAGGTGGTAGACTACATAGGATATCCCTATGTATCATATCAGATCCATTGTGCGGGGCATTATTCTCATTTGGCAGACACATTGAGAATATTGAGGAAAGAAATAAGGAGTTGCAAAGTGGAAAATGATAAAATCATGTAGGCACAAGAGAAACAACCAGAAGTAAATGCAATACTACTTCAGAGTTTTTCATAATTGAAGTGACAAGGGCCAATTCAAATTAGCCATGGGAAAGAGGACAAAACGAATGGGGCATATGGAAGTAGGTCTCCTAGTAGACATAGGTCTTATGGTAGTCACAGGTCAGATAGAGCTGACATGATTAGAGATGCCAGGTTGTTGGGCACTCCGGATAGGGGAGGTACTTAACACATGTATTATTATAGTTCTATTTCAGACATGAATCATGATTACCATCATTATTACCCTTACAGAAGGCGTGATAGGGGATACTTACCAACTGAGTTCAAGAAAGCGAAGCCACCTACCTTTAGTGGAGAGATGAAGAAATCTGAAGATCCAGAGGCATGGCTGCTTGGCATGGGGGAATTATTTAGATTGAATGATTATTCAGAAAACATGAAAGCAAGGACAACCCTTTTCAGTCTCAAAGGTAAAGCACATATTTGGTGGAAATACGTGAAGAATGTTAAAGGTATTGATGAAGATGATTTGACTTGGCATGCATTTGAAAGGCTCTTCAAGAAGAAGTACTTGTCAGAGAGGTACTATGATGATGAGTATACTAGAAGGCTCTTAGAGTTGTTGAGATATGTGCCTTACTTCAAGGAGGAGAAGGCCAAGGTTTAGAGATTCATTAGTGGACTGCTAGTACCATACAAAGACCAGATTTAGTTTGATGAGCCTAGATCGTTGGAGGAGGGCATCCAAAAGTTGAAGCATTATTTTGAGCATTTGAAGCACAAAGTTGAGCCAAATCATGACTTGAAAGGAAATGAGAAAGCTAAAGGAAATGGCCACCAAAGTGAGGAAGACCTCAAGATGCAAGTGAGAAAAAATATGCAGCTCCTTACAAGAGATTCAATACAGTTTAGAAAGGACATGGAGAGCAGCAGACTAGAGGCTGTGGTAGAGAGCCATTACAGTGTTGGATATGTGGTAAGGATCATCGTAAGAAGGATTTTCTGTAGTATCAGAGTGGTGCAAGACCCCATATCAATAGTGCTCACAATGCACATGTAGTTGGTGATCTTGTTCATAGAATTCCTCGGATCTATGCAACTGTGGACAACATGTAGGCGGATCATCAGGCATCGATCATTGGGATGGACAGTATGATTTGTAATCAAGTTATTTCTATTGTGATTGATCCTGGATCTAACTATAGATATATTAATCCTGACCTAGTGGATAAGTGTGGTTTGAGAAAATAAGTGCATGTAGAATCTTGGTTAGTATAGTTGGATACAGCTACAAAGAAGAGAGTCCACCATTGGGTAAGAGCTTGTGCATTTGAGTTAAATGGTATGCCTATAGTAGCACATTTGGATGTATTGTCATTGGGTTCGTATATTATTATTTTGGGTATGAATTGGCTATACCTTCATAGAACCAAAGTGGATTTCTTTGATAAGTCCATTGAATGTGTGGATGATAGTGGTGAAACGAATACCTTGTAGGGAAAGAAGAAGCCGACATTAGTGAGGATGGTTACCACTATGTAGGCTAAGCATAGTCCCAAAAAAGGTTGTGTGAGGTTTGCAGTGCACATTTCTAGTGACAAGGGTAAGGAGGTTAAGGATGTAGATGTGTTATAAGATACCAAGTTTTGCAATAGTTTCAGGATATATTCCTTGAGGACATTATAGAGTTGCCACCTCATAGGGAG
Source organism: Pinus taeda (assembly GCA_000404065.3). Lineage (NCBI taxonomy): Eukaryota > Viridiplantae > Streptophyta > Pinopsida > Pinales > Pinaceae > Pinus > Pinus taeda. The sequence goes on from APFE031348679.1 coordinate 41,399, forward strand.
GTAGAATTTTCTAGTGAGTTTGTTCCAGTGGTAGCCTCAACATCAAAAGAACCTTAAAGGTTAAGCACACCCAAGTTGGTTGAGTTAAAGTTGCAGCTGAAGGAAATTTTGGACAAGGGGTACATTAGGGCGAGTGTATCGCCTTGGGATGCGCCAGTATTGTTCATGAAGAAGATATATGGTACTCTTAGATTGTGCATTGACTCTAGGAAACTAAAAAAATGACTATCAAGAACAAGTACCCTTTGCCGAGGATTGATGACTTTTTTGATCAGTTGAAGGGCGCAGTAGTGTTCTCCAAGATCTACCTAATATCGGGATACCATTAGGTATGCATCAAGGAAAAGGATATCATCAAGACTGCGTTCAGGACCAGGTATGGGAATTATGAGTTTGTTCTTATTCCATTTGGTTTGACTAGTGCTCTAGCTACATTTATTTGTTTGATTAATAGTGTGTTGTGTCGTTATTTGGACAAGTCTATTATTTATTCATTGGAGATTTATTGGTATATTTTAAAAATGACGAAGAGTATGCCGAGAATTTAGTAGCAGTGTTGAGGTTGCTAAGACAACATGATTTGTATGATAGGATTAGTAAGATCAACTTATTTCGAAATGAGGTACACTACTTGGGACATGTTGTTTCTAGGTAAGGCATTGCAATAGATCCAAAAAACATAAGGGCCATCATGGAGTGGGCATCTCATAAGAATGTAGATGAGGTGAGATCATTCATGGGATTGACAAGTTACTACAAGAGGTTCATCAAGAATCTCACTCATTGCATATCGTATCATATCATTGCATAGGAATGGTAAGAAGTTTGAATGTACAAAATAATGTGAGGCTATTTTTGAGCAGCTTAAGCAGTTGTTGACACATGCACCAGTGCTAAAGATTGTGGATCTGGACAAGGAGTTTGCAGTGTGAGTAGATGCTTGCAAGAGAGGACTTGCAGTTCTCATGCAAGAAGGACAGGTAGTGTGCTATGAGTCACAAAAATTGAATGAGCACGAGCATAACTATCCAATGCATGATCTTGAGCCAGTAGTGATTATACATGCATTGAAGATGTGGAGGCACTATCTTCTTGGCAAGAGGATTACATTGATGAGTGATTATAGTGGGTTGATATATTTGTTTGATCAGCCGAATCTGAATGGTAGGCAAGCTAGATGGTTGGATACCCTTAGTGAGTTTGACTTCGAGATTAGATACATCAAAGGGAAGGAGAACCGAATTGCAGATGCTCTTAGCAGGAAGGTACAGGTAAATCATATAACAACTATGAGCTCTTATGGGACAAAGTTACATGATAGGATCTTGTAGGAAAGACAACATGATGACAAATACATGGATATTATACACAAGTTATAGTATAGCAGATGTACATATACAAATATAGGTACAGGTGATTGAGATGAAGACTATGGTCTCACGACAGATGGTTTGGTGAGATTTAGAGATAGGATCTATGTGACAAATTGCAGTGAGCTCAAGAAAATTATCTTGAGAGAGTTTCACTTCAAGCCATACTTGTGTCATCCAAGATATTAGAAGACGTTGACAATGGTAAAGAAGTTCTACTATTGGTTGAATCTGAAGAAGGAAGTGGCAGAGTTCATGGCTATATGTTTAGATTGTCAGTAGGTAAAGGTAGAATGCAAGCATCTAGGTGGTATACTACAACCTATTGCGGTTCCAGGATAGAAATTGGAATTCATTTCCATGGATTTCATCAAAAGTTTTCCAAGGACAATGAAGTAGCATGATTCTATTATGGTCGTGGTTGACAGGTTGAGCAAGGTAGCTCACTTCATTCTAGTAAAGACTACATATTCAACCAGTGAGATAGGACAAGTGTTCATCAGAGAGATAGTGATACTACATGGTGTTCTAAATAAGATTGTGTGGGACAGGGACACAAAGTTCACTTCCATGTTTTGGAAGGAGCTATTTGTAGGCTTGGGCATAGGGTGTGCATTCAACACAACTTATCATCTGAAAAAATATGGAGAGACAGAGAGGGTCAATAGGATCTTGGAGGATATGTTGAGGATGTACCTGATGCACCAACAGAGGAAATGGGAGGAGTACCTTCCATTTGTTGAGTTCAAAAACGACAATGGTTATTAGGAGTCATTGAGGATGAGTCCTTTTAAGGCATTGTATGGGCGGATTTGTAACACTCCCATCAGCTAGAGTGATCCAGTGAACATGGTACTTAGTGGACTAGAAATTTTGGAAGACATGAAGCAGGAAATGTAGGCTATAAAGAAGAATCTAAAGGAAGCACAAGATAGATATAAGAGTTATGTGGATCAACACAGGGTGTTCAAGGAGTTTCAGGTTGGGCAGCATGTTTATTTGGGCATCAAGCCCAAGAAAATCTCTTTAAGGATTTGTTCATGTGCCAAGTTGGCACCATGGTATTGTGGGACTTTCGAGATCATTGAGAGGATTGGACCAGTGGCCTATCTCTTTTCACTTCCTCCAACAATGAAAGTCCATGATGTTTTTCATATTTCATTGCTTAAGAAGTATTAAAAGAATGTTGATCATGTTATTGATTGGTTTGTATTGTAGGTGGAGCAAGAAGGAGAGTTCCAACCAAAGCCTCAGTGCATATTGCAGTGGAAACATCTCATGCTTAGGAAGATATTCATAGAGAAAGTTAAAGTGTAGTGGAAGCACTTTGGGCCTGAAGAACCTACATGGGAGATGGTGGATCAAATACAAGCCCTGTATCCTTGATTGTTTGTCAGTTGAGGCAAAGAAGTTCTGGTTTAATGCTAGTATATGTTTCACATATGTTTTACTGATGTTATTGTGTATGTATGTATATGTATACGGATGTAAATACAACCATGAGCTAAGTTATAAAGCTCCAACAAGCGGTATGGGTGTCAGTTTATTATAGTTGTTATATTGTCCTGTTGTCATGATGTTTTGCTTCTGATCACGTCTTTCATTACAAGTACTGCAATGAGCTAATTTATAAAGCTACATGGGCAGTATGTTTTCCTATCAGCAATTTTGCTGAGGTCATGGTGTGGTTTGACACTGAGGATGGTGTTCCCTAAGGGGGAGGGTTCTGTAACAACCCTAGTGAAAATTTCATGTAATAAAAGTTGGTAAAGTCAAAATAAGACCACGGTTAAGGGACACTTATTCCAAGTTGAATGTTGGGGAAAGATATCCTAGTGGGCATCATTGGATGTGTGTTTGGGCTAAGGAAAAGGCAAAGGAATTAAAAGGAAAACAAGATTTTTTGGCACATTTATTTATGAAAATAAAGGAAATTATGAGAAAAGTAAGGTGAAAGGTCACAGGTTACATGTGAGGAGGAAAATGAAGGACAATAATGGAAAATGGAGGAAATAGAGGCCTCATCAATAAAAAGGCTTATGAGGATGAGTTCATGGCTTTTGTCATTTCAATTTTGGAGCTCTCTCATTATTATTTCTCTCTCTCTCACTCATAGTCACTTAGAGTTTTCTTGGAGCATTCTAGCTTTGGAGCAAGGAAGGAAAGGTAAACAAAGGAAAGGAAAAGCAAGGAAAGCAAAGGGAAAGAAAGCAAGGATCAAGGAAGTAAAATAGGATCAAGCAACTTCGGCAGGAATTCTTGCAGGTATCCTTTTACACGTGTGATTTCCTAGTTGTTTTGGACATGCATGGCTTTTCATGCTAGTGTATGGTTTCCGTGTTGTCAGTGGCATGGTTTTTTTAGATTATGATAGCGGTCTTTAGCCTAGCCTTGCCTTTTTCCAAATGCCATGGTATGTTGGGATGCTTATCTTAGTTTTGAGCTTTGGCTTTCCTGATGGATTTCAGAATCTGAGGTGGAGGTGGTCTGAAGTTTCATTCCCAAAGGCCTAGGAATCCGTTGAACGATATCAATGGGATACACAGTAAAGCTTGAGGGAGGAGTCTTGGTTTAGGGACTAGTGATTCAAGTTTAGATTAGGGTAAATCCTAAGAGAATGGTATTAGTTTAGTGCCTAGTGATCCAAGATTGGATTGTGGTAAAGCCTGAGAGACAAGAAGATAGAAAATTCGTCAAGGACAGTGATGGATTCCAGATGGCATTCCAAACTCGGTTTGGTCATGACTGGAGCACCGGTTTTGGTGTGATCAGAGTTTGATGAGGGTAGAGGTGGTTTAACCTCTAGATTCCCTTGGTTGTTCTTGGATTGGTTGTCCTATGAGATCCCACATTCATGCTTGGAATATGGCATGGTGGTGACTGACTAAAAGAGAGATTTGGTTCAGCCATGTCTATGGTCGGGTGGTACGTGGAAGTCTCGAACCTGATCAGATTTTCCTATGATTAATAAAATCTAAGTTCTCTTACTTTTGCATGGATTTATATTTGGATTTAATGGAAGCCCTATCTTAGATAATTACATGGTTTTATATTGGTTATAAGCATGGCTAAATTACTAGTTCATGCCATGGTTATTTCATGTATTTAATTGTAACTATTAAATGGATGGATACAAGACCTAATTGATGATGTAGTAGTTCAAAGGAGAAGTAGGTGATCCTTCTAGTCATGTTTCATTAGTTGTTACAATCATTTATGCTCTATCTTGTATCCTAGACATGTAGGTTTCATTGATGCTAAGTGTTTGACAAAATGTCAGTCCCAGTTGGGGATGCTTCGACCTAGTCCTAAGGTTGATTTTGATTGATCATCATTTTTATCATGTATTTAATGAATTTTGAAGGTTGCAGCAATTTCTGGGTAGAGGGCGGGATTATGGGCTAGAAAAATGGCTTAAATCTCAAGGTCGCTCACACAAAATTGGGAGTTTTGGTCCACAGTTGCTTGCAGGCACGCCCGTGAGAGTGACTTTAGGTTTTTGGTTGCTCCCTTGCCCATGGCATGAGAGATATTATGGCCTAGGAGATCCAAAATAGTAGCGAGACCTAGGGACATGCTATCTGAGTGGCTAACTTGTCTCCTAAGGGTTTTGTTAATGATGTTGTATGATTGTGTATGATGTTTTGTCGATTCCGCTTCCTTAAGGTTGGATAAGAGGTCGAATCTAATCATAGTAGGCTCTCTTCTCATGTTGACCCTAGTTAACATGGTTGCTTTGGGTATACCTGGGAGGGGGTGTTATAGATAATCTGTTAAGGATGTTACTATTGTTTCAAGAATTGGATGGAAAGTGAATGTATTAGGATCATATGCCCAATGATTTGATTTGTTTTGGAACTATCCTTCAATATGGAGAATATTTTTTTTTCATGAATTAGAGGTCAGTCATGAGCTCATCAAAACTAAAAATAACAATGAATTTTTTTAAGGTCATCCAATCAATACATAGATAGATACATAGATACATACATACATACATTACATAGATACATATATCTATATATATATAATATATATCTATATATATATATATATATATATCATCCTTCGCTAGGTTATAACCAACCAAAGGGTTCGATGGGAAGGGTAATGTAGACGTATGTGGTGGTGAAAGGGGATCCCTTTGCATGTGTCAAGGAACTACACCAATTGCCTACCTAGACGAGGCCCAAATCCATTTCCCTCACATTACAAAACATAATGACTAAATAGTCTCCTAAGTTCAAGCAAAAAATATAGATTTGAATGATAAACTATGGAGAGGGAATAAATATCTAGGCTTAGCTCTAGTTAAATTTCTACTACAGATTGTGGTCGTCGGCAGGTATGAGAATAGGTACAACCAGGACAAAGTTAAATACAAACAGAAAATTTTTCACCCATAAGAAGTAGACTAGACCATTTAAGGACCACAATAATAAAAAAAGGGGGGATTTACCTTCCTGAGTATGAGATTTTTCATTAAGTTGGGTTACCTCGTGCGGTATACTATAGTAAGGACAAATTAGCTAAGACATTATTGACTCAAGAGATGCACCCTACGCCCATGGAACTTAGCCATGTTGAAAGAGAAAATAATAAATACAATGTGAGAAAATATATAATTGGAAATAATTGATTTTTGGTGCCATTGAGCTTCAGAGGGATGGCGCCATGGGATTTTGACACTACCGCATCTACTACTAAAAGGGGACACAATGGAATGAATAATAAATACACATAGAGAGTCTTCCAAAACTGAATAATGATTTCCATTTCCACTGAGAGAAATTTTAATGCAATTACAATGTGTAGAATGGGGATCCTAGGATTGGTACCCTCCCTCAGAATTATATTACAACCATTGAGATTACATGAAACCAAAAAAATCTAAAAAAGGAAATCAAATATAGACAATGTGAACAAAATATGTCTAAAAAGTTGCATGCAACAAATAAGCAAGGGAAATGAGGCCAACATCTCATCATCATGCTGAGGGGAACATTTAGGAGTAGGTCCATGGGATGACTTACCTTTTTTTGCTCGACCTGTAGAGGAGTGTTGATAGATTCTTGCACAAACCATACTAAGAATGATTAGCACATTAAAAGAAAAAAAGGGTACCTGAAGAGTAAAATCTAATTGAGACCCAAATGAAAGGAGATTACCTGTAACATCATTCTATCCCTTAATCTCCACAAAATTAAAGAAAAATGTCATTAGGACAATAATTTCATGAAAATAACAAGGGTAATCACAAATTTCTGCACTTCTAGTTAGGAATGTAGAAGGGGAAGGGGAAGAAAATAAAACCCAATGTAAATAGAAATATAATAGTCATTAAATCCATAGTATTTATCGAGTTGAGATAGAAGGGGAATCATCATTGATTCATGATCTAATAGTCCTTCCCACAACTAGTCATGTGAATAAGAACCCATATGGACGGACTTAACCCAAGCGTCACAATTGGTCACATGAATAGGAATCCAAGTAGAAGGACTTAAACCAAGTGTCATGACTGGCCATGTGAATAAGAAGCTAGGTGGAGGAAATTTAACCCAAGTGTCATACCAAGACCTGCGTAATAAGTAAACCTTAGTCCCCAGGGATACCAACATGGAAAATGATGAGAAGCGCCCAATAGGTGGCACAGTGACCCTCTGAGTTGGACACGAAAATTCATTAAGTGATTGGGTAGATAGTGAGACAACACGCTTGTGTGGTGTCCAAGCTGGTGGGGGGACTCAACCTCGTCGATAAATAACAGGCTCCAAATTACAATTTATACCCATGACCACCAATAAATGCAATCCACATAACCATGGTGGGGCCCCTATGTACCTACACGTGTACATTATGCATGGTCTGTGCAATATTTCATCTCTCGACTTACAACGTCAATGTAAGAACTATATATATACATATATATCAAGGGAAGGCTTAAATGAGTGTCATAACTATATTAATGTATAAAGACCATTGCAACTTTGAAAGTTTGGTTAGTTTGTTTTTATATACACATAAAACAAGAAAAAAAAATTAAGGGTGGAGAGGTGTCACAAATTAGATATAGGGATGGGATTTTATGGTGGTAGAAATACCAATCAAGAACATAATTAGCTAGGGAGTTTTCTAGTGCATTATATTCTTATAGAACGTGTTCATAGCTAACAAACTGAAAACAATATTTGAGTAGGAGTACCCTGTTATATTTTCCATATAGGTGGGTGTTGTGAATAGAGTAAGCACTTGTAAGTTTTGACACCATGAGCTAAGAATTGAGTCATGCAACCAATTAGTGTATGACCAAGGGCAAGGGATAGTGTGAAAATTTCTATGAATACACTATAATTTGCAACATTGTTAGTTCTTTCTCTCAGATAGGATCCTCCTAAATCCAATAGTGAGCTAATGGATTTGAACATGACCCAGACAACTATAGTGAGCTACTAAGACTGCAACTAGCACTATCTGCATATCCTATTTAGCATTTGTTGTCTAATGACATATAAGTGACAAGAAAAGGCCATAATAAGAAATAATTTGAACAAGGTCAATTTTCCAAAGAAAAACTAATGAAATTACAATCAAATATTACATACTATATAAGGCATCATGCTACCAAAGGCCTTGTGCATAATACCTTGTTAGATAGAACCCATTGCAGACTTGGAAAGAGGATTACCATTGACGTTTTCTAGGTCGTATTCACTCTTCTATAGTATTTTAACGATTTAGGGTCCATGCTAAAGTGGTTCTAACTTACCAACTCTTAAGATCATAGACCAAAACTAGATCACCTTCTGATGCAGGAGAATCCAGCACCCTTAGTCAAAGGGAGGAATCCAAAGTGGAGCGAAGAGAAAGATGTGGACCAGGGGAGAAAAACAGGGAAAGATCTATTTTAAAACAGATTTAAAGATGGAATGGATAAAGTCCCGAGGAGACTTATCAATGTAATTTTTCCATATGTTATATGCATATATGAGAATTAGTTGAGATATTTGAGGAAGGGATATGATCGGATCCTTCCCAGTGATCCGATCCAGTGTTCCTTTAGAAATTTATATATTTAATGTATCTTCCATGCATGCATTATGGAGCTTTAGGGCTTTTGTTGGAGAAAATCATGGAGAGATCTGATTGGATCCTTTGATGATCTGATCCAATAATCCGATGTTTCCATATATATATGAACCTGCGCATTCAATAGGATATACAAAGAAATAGATAGAGATTGTGTAATCCGTGCATAGATTTGATGTTGATGAGGGAGAAAGTGTTCTAAGCCTGAAATTCTTTAGCATGTAACAAAAGCCTGTATATGTATAATAAATATATGTGTTCTGTGGTCTTTCCAACTTTTTTTATTAATTCCCTTTTTAGTTCTGTTATATATATGCGTTGATGGTTTAATCCTATTCGTAAATGAGTTGATTGACCATCAACCATGATAGGATCGATGACGATCCAATAGAATATTATTATGTGTGAAATCGTGGTGTGAGCACAGGGGGGCATAGGAACTAGCTTTAAAATGGAAATTCCATCAAATGATGGCCAAAGATACTAATGGAACTTATGCGTGGTTTGGAAGACAGTGGTGGAATTGTGTTTTAACACAGAATTCCTTTAAATGGTGGATAAAATCAAGTTAAAGAGAATACGAACTAGAATTCCCAGGAACCGTTAGATTTGGAAGATCAATAGTCCAGGTCAAGTCGCATGGCAGGACCTTTATATCACATCGGTGAAAGTCCTTTGGCGCAATTGGAATGACCCTTGTAATAGAGTAATAGTGATATGCGATGAACTCGCAACCATCGGATCGAGGATCCAAATCGACAGTTTAATTGAAATTGACGATCGTATATTGGGGAGGTCAAAGGACGATGGTCTGTGGAGTGGCGATATGCCAATGGCCGATAATAAGATATCGTTAAATGGCCAATCGACGATTGGGGCAGTCGAATATTGGAGGTTGAAGTGGCTCTGTGGAATGGCATGAAGGAGCGAAACCATCGATATTCATAGAGGCGGCTTATAGTATTTGAGATTCGGACCAAGGTCCGAGGGGTTTTTTTTTTTTCCTTGTAATTCCTTCATTCCCATGTATTTCTGATGTTTGTAAGGTCGCGGGGTTTTAAGGCTTGAATGCCTATATGTAATTCTCCCGATAGTTTAAAGTCACCGATAGTGCACTGGGGTTTATATGTTTGCAAAGGGGCTGATAACGTATTTTAATGCGTTAACACATCAATGCAATATAAACAATGCCGATAGTTCTCAGGCTCCGATAATGTCTAATGTAAGTCCATGGTTAAAGGCAAAGGCCTAAAGAAACGCTTTCGATAGGCTTAGTGGGCCATAACCCACAGGCCTCAAGATTGATTTATTAAGGCAAAGGGATTTTGGTTAACCCCCAATTTCTCATTTTCATCACCTTCTAAAACTATGCATGATTAAATGGACTTATCATACTATGATGTGATGCTTTTCTTATAAATTTCATTGGCACGTGAAAAATTGAGATATCATGTGCCATAGATGAATTAAAGAACCTGACAATGCACAATGGCATACATTCATTCCTTCCAAAAATCAATTTTTCCATGGGTTTGCTCTAGATTGTGCATGGCTTGGAAAGAGGATTACCAATGAAATTTGTTAGGTTGTATTCACTCTTTTGGAGTAGTTTGATGGTGTAGTTTCGATGCTAAAGGGGTTCTAAATTACTAACTCATAAGATCATAGATGAAAACAAAATCACCTTCTAAAAATGTGCATGGTCAAATGGACTTATCATACTATGCTTTGATGTGTTTCTTATAAATTTCATTAGCACATGCAAAATACAAAGGTTGTTTCTCCTTGACTAATGTATCAAGTAGCATAGTTGAATTGAAGGAAGTAACAATGCATAATGGATTACAAACATTCCTTCGAAAAATCAACTTTGTCATGGGTTTTCTCCGGATTATGCCTCCATTGTTAGGCCCATCAATAAAATACTCAAAGGAGATGAAAATTTTTAATGGATAGAAGACACACAAAAGGAATTTTGGAGACATTTGATCAGCAATTTCCTTTGCTCAAGTACTAGTCAGACTTGATTACATAAGCGGATTCATTCTATAAACCTTTGCATCTGAAGAAACAATAGTTTTAGTCATCACCCAAAGAAAGTAGTTAAAGAAGAAAATCCCATTTATTTTATGAACAAGTCATTTCAGGAACATGAATTGAATTATTATATAATAGAAAAGAAATCCTACGCCTTGATAAAATCCATTACATATTTTAGAAGCTATATTTTAACATCTCATATGATAGCTTATATACCATATCCAACAATCAAAATTATATTAATACAACAAGACATAGAAGGGAGATGGGATAATTGGTTGGAAAAGTTGCAAGAATATGACATTGAAATAAAGCCCCTGAAAGGTTTTAAAAAATTAAGGACTATGTAAATTGATAAGAGGGGTTGAACTAGTGAATACTGAATCCTGTAATGAAACAATTGAATATGACATTTGAATGGTATAAGGATATGATATTATATTTGAAATCAAGGGAGTTCCATAATGGAATGAAAACCAAGGAAGGGACGACACTTAAAATGAAGTCCAATTCTTATGTATTGGTTTTTGGAATATTATTTAAAAGAAATCGTGATGGAGTCTTGTTAAGATATTTACCTCATTCAGATACTCTTAACATTTTTATAGAACCACATGAATGCGTATGTGGAAGAAATTTCACCCCAACTATAACATCACACAAATTTTTAGAGTTGGATTCTATTGGCCTACCCTTTTTAGAGATACTCATGCTTTCATAGGAAAATATCTACCCTATTAAATATTTTCAGGATAGGAAAATAAATTGACCATGCTCCTTAAGAAAATTGGAATAGAATATATTTTTCCTAAATGGGCTTTAGATTTTATTGGTACCATAAGCCCTAAATAGAGTTTCATGGGAACATACATCATAATCACAACATAGAAATTCAGTAAGTGTCCCAAAGTTGTGGCATTTAAATAAGAAAAGACTAAGCATATTAAAAAAAATTTAGAAGAAAAACTCTTCATGATATTAGGCCTTTAAGATAAGTTTATTATGGGCAATGGATCCATATTAATTGGATCTAAAGTTATGAATTTATGTGGAATATAAGGAATACTCACAGGACAATTTCTAACTATTATATACTAGGAAATGGTTTGGTTGAGTTAGCAAACAAGACTGATAAATATTATGAAGACCATAATAGAAAAAAATCGATGGAATTGGCATACAAAATTATTAAATTCCTTATGGGTTAGCAAGGTCACTCTAAAGGAAGTATCGACCAATCTCCATTCCATTTGGTATATGGAAAGGATGTAAAATTGCATATACATATGGATATAAACGATTTTTAGTTATAACAATCAGATATAGGAAAAGGAAGGATTCACACCTATCCAGATGAGACTTGACCAATTAGTTTAGTTGGACGAATAGAGAGAAAAATCCCGTAGAAACATTTAGAAAAGGAAATAAGCTATAACCAAATATTTTAACAAAGGGACCATAGAGAAAACTTTCTCAAGAGGACAACTTGTTTTACCATGGAACAAATCTAGAGAAAATCCTTCAATATATACAAGGTTGATTATTTATGGATTAGACCATGTATTATAGAGAAAATCAGTGGATGAAATTCATACATTTTGAAGGGAATGGATGATCAAGTGTTAAAGTTGCTTGTCACTGGCCAACATCTCAAGGACTTCTTTTCTCAAGAATTTTTAGCATCTCTCTGTATCATAGAAGTACATAGTCATTTATTTGGATTGTATTATAATCTATCAGATCGTGTATTTATCAAAGGTTTTCGACTCCATATCTCAGTGGAGAAGGAAACTAGTCATAATATGGTGTTCTTACTAACAATAAGGGTTCAATATCCCTTAGTTGAAGCCAAATTTTGAATTATTTTTGTGCATCATCACCGTCAATCTATATTATATGTCATACAAAAGAATGTACACTTAGCAACTTTTCCTATGAATATCATGTGTAGAAACAACATATTGCCTCCTCATTTTTCACATTCATGCAATTTAAACAACCCTACATTTTGCACATCTCTACTCCTGCACATATCCTTTCTGCACACATTACCACACCCTTAAACACTTAGCCATTTATGTGTGTGTAGAATAAATTCATGACCTAACCTTCTGCACATCCCTCCTTCCACACATCTGTTCATTTTTAACAATTTCAAACTCCACAAAATTCCACCTTCTGCATATCCATTTTTCCGCATAAACAAATTTCTGCAGATATCAAATCTCTACACATGATATGACATAAGATCCATCTTGCTTCTCTTATTCCATACATAGTGGAAATAATCCTTTTTCTCCTTTCAAGGTTAAATGACATCTGCTTTAAGAAAGTATGATCCTTTAGGTAAAGAAAGGTGGTTGATATTGTACAATGTGAATGCCTACCAATACATATTTGTAAGACTCATAGTATGTTATTAACCTCCCATTATCATTCTTGCATGGCCCAATGAAGGTTGTATGTGAAGAGGTAACATCCTACTAGATGCTACCGTAAAATGAAAATTTAATAGCCAATAGTTCCATTAAAGGCTCATTTATCTATCATGTATTCCTAAGTACATCAAAAAAATAAGCAACATGGTGATGAAAAGGAAGAAGGAGCCAATTTTTGGGGATACCTCCAAATCACTGGCTCATCAAAAAATTCCACTTGTCAATTTCATATCAATGATATCTAAATTTGGCTCTAGATGAGAAGTATAATAACAAGGTTTGGATCATTGGTTTGGAAAATACTACATGCATCCTATTATTCTTTAAATTAAAAAGAATTGTTAATTGGTGTGCCTATCAAATCGACACAGAGACTAGTAACATTAATCTAGGCTTAAGGAAGAACCTAATTCTATTAATGTCTAAAGTTTTTGGGAAGATATTGAAGATGTCACAACCTACTAAGCAAGTCACTTTATGTGAAGCCAATGCTTTTCTGAACTCCTAGGGTGGTGGAATGAATATCATTCAAGACTTCATTCCACATTTTACATAAGTCCCAGCTAGTCTTTCTTTTATAAATATCTCCATAATCGTTGAGTGTTGTAGATATTTATCCTAATAATTTTCCTCGGTCATGGGACATGAAACTATTTCTAATGTGCCCAGGTCAATTTTGTACATGCTTTATTTTCCTTTCAAGAAGTATGTCATATTTAACTAGGTGGAATTGATTTAAAATGAGATTCCCTTTTAGTTAGTCAATCCCTTTAAGACCCAGATATTGTTTATGACAACTTACTTGGTAATGGTAATTGTTTCTTACAATTCATTCCATGGGCCACTCCACAAGAATAATGTGAATCCTAACATAGAGCCAATATAATTCGACTATCTTATTCTATGGAGGCATAAGGTCCCCTTACATTTTTTCCAAGTTCAAGACATGTTTGTCAAAGAATTCAACCATCTAGTAATAGGGAAGTAGCCCAAGAGAATATCTTTAGAAGCCTAGGTGTTCTTATAGGGAAAAGGTACACATTAAGAAAAGGAAAACCCTAAAGTCGTTGGATTTCATGGGAATCAAGATACACCTCTCTTACTACCGATGTTTTTTTTGGAAAAATAATTTTTTTCATGGGATTTGCAAACAATATCACCCTTGGATAATTGTATTTAAGAGAAAGGAGAAGACATAGCTGATAAAACTGCAATTTACTATTGGAGATATTACTGTAAAAAATTATGCTTACCTTGTTGAATTATTTGATCTATTGAAGCCCTTTAATTCTATTGAGGCTGAATCCACTGAAGGATTTGGACCTAAAGTAAATTTCTCAAGAGACATGACATTGGTAAAATATGGAAATATGTTTTCCAAAATTGTTGAATAAAGAGGAGAAATTCATACCAGTTTATCCAAAGAGAATGAGACATCCGCATTGAATGATGATATAGTTATAGAAATAAGCACTAGTACAAAATGAAGAACTAAGGGAAGAGGAATTAACACTACTAGTACACAATAGGTTTCAACTCCATGAAATTTTCAGAGTTCCTCCCCGCACAAATAAGAAAGGGTGCTGCTATAATTTGAAGAGAGAGTAATGAAAAAAGTTATGATAGAGGTGTTCGAGAAGAGCCACCTCCTCAAGTTACCCTATAAATGTCCCACATTGTTACATCACTAAAAAATAAAAGTTCAAACAATAATGGGTCCTACCATGTAGAAGGACCCCAAATATGGAAGTGGATAGTGCCATTCATCTCAATTGGCTGTAACCTACATGGTCGAGACATAAAAGATAGTTGAAAAATTGGCTATTGAATACTCAATTACAGTTGAGGACTGATATTTGACCATGCACAATAATTTCTATGATAGGACCACGAAGAAGATGAAACTTCAGAAGATACATGTAATAAATAATAATATTAATAATCCATGGAAGTATGAGGTCAAAATTTCAAGAGTTGGACCTATGAGACTCCTAAATTACACCAAAATATAGGGGATGCATTTATTCAGTATGTCACTTAGAAAGAGGTAGAAAAATTAATATTGACAAGAATAATAAATGAACTTGAAGAAGATCTTAGTCCCAATCCCTATTCATAACCCCTCTATCTATCTAAGCACTTGAGGTATCAACAATAAGTGCACCCAATGCACCCAAAAAGTAAGAGAAGTAGCTCAGTTATTAATTGCCATTACATAATATGTCATTATGAACATAAATAAGCATATGGAAATTATTGAAGATACATGGGAGGTTTCTCTGCATTTGGAACTTGTCTAAAATAATTCTTTCATTCATTGAATATCTAAAGAAAGACCTTCAACACAATTAACAATTTGTTGATAATAATTTGCCTATCTTCATCGATAAATCCAACACTCTAACTTATTTCCAAAGAACCTAGTAAAGACTCTCTAGAGGAAAAAGGATTAATTAGAGCAAGGAAAGTTGGCCTATAAGAATAAATATGTTACAATATGTACCAAAGAGTGCTTGCTTATTGGTGAGTGTAAGAGTAACTCTTTCCTCAAATCCATTAGAGTTGTTGAAGACTAGCATGGCCTACAAATGATTAAGGATTAAATGTTGATCCCTAAATATGTATTAAAACGAGAATTGAATATCATCAAAGTGTGATTGGACGTTGACATTGTAAAACTTAGCCATGATTCGCAAAGCTCAAATCAATAAATGGTTGGCCACACTTCTTAATAGCAACAAGGACCAATTGGCTATGATGGAATAACCATGGTCATATGCACAGGACCTAAAGGAATAAATATTTGTGCTAAAATTTGAACAAGATATAATGGCCCCTCCGATGAATAATTACATTGAAGAGTGGCTTAAAAAGTCCCTTAATGAAGTCATTAATCCTATGTAAATTCCTAAGAAGTTATATTACAGATATTTCGAAAGACATAGATATACATGCTTCTTGAAAAGTTGAGAAGGATCATTAAGTCATTCCATTCATCCCCCTTATCCAATTTTATGAGTGTTCTTTATTTGTTTTTGAATAAATTCCCCACTTTCTCCCCAGTCTTAGGAACATAATTTATTTAGAGCTTATAATTCTGTAAACTTATTTTTTGACTCTCATGGAGAGTTATTTTCTAGAGAGAATATCATTTGCGGTTCCAAGACTTTTAAATAAGTAGTAAGAGTCACATGGATGTTTTTCTATGCTCTTATGAATTTAAAAGCATTAAATTGTTCTATTGATCTTTGAATATCTAAACCATGCTCTCTTTATTATGTATATTGAATTCACTTCAAATGTGTCCCTTCATTACATATGAATGGATAAATTAATTGGAATGAATCTACACATTTATTTATGTTATTATTATTTTATTTTTATTTTAAAAACATTTGGTTCACTTGTAAGGCCCCCTTATCAAGGGAGTCATGAATTTGTATATCAAAATGAAGCTACTTAACATGAATTCACACACACACACACACACACACACACACACACACACACACACATAGATATATATTGTGACTACTATTATTTCTTTCCTTCATTTTCAATTTTGAAAACAAGAAATTCAAATATTTTTATAATGACAATTAATAATGAAATGCATGTTTATGGTGGATTAGTTTTGATGCTCCTGTTGGAAGCAATCAACTAAAAATTCCACCCCACCAACTAGGAGAGTCTATCTGACTTAATAGCCCAAGGAACCTCCACAAATTCACTAGCCCTTCGAGCCCAAGTCCAACCATAGCCATTATGCGTCTAAGTTTTCAATCCAACACCCTCCCAACTCCAAACTCCATTGTCCAAGTCCAAGATCTCCCATTACCAATTTTATCCCTCCTCTCTACTTTCACCCTTCCACTTCTTCGTGCATGACCAAAAAAAAAATATCCCATTGATCTCCCAACTCTCTCCTACACTTATTCTTCCCCTTGAGTAAATGCCACCCACCCCCATTATGCTAAAATATTTGATGACATAGCTTGCAAACCCAATAGTTTTTATAAATCACCAAAAATTTCCACTATAATGTTTTTTCTTGAAACCATGCTATATCATTGGATCGATCAAAACATCGATTAACTATAAGCAATTTTTCATCACTCCATTACAAAAAAGAAAATAAATCATGGTGCTTGTGGAATGTAGGAAGATGCCATGAGTTGCCCATAGATATATTTCTTATATTGTATGCATAAATTCCAATAAAGAAACATGATTTGCACCAGACCATTGAAAAAGCACAATTTCTAATCCTAACAAATCCATTGGTCATTGTGCAGATTCCTAAGAAGTTTGTTGTTTGTTTCGGTTCGCTGGTGGAAGCATGTGTGTTAGTTGTGAATAGTGCTTATAACATAGAGTTTATTGGTGACATTGTTACAAAATGGACAAATGGTGTTAATATGAAATAAGACATCAAATTTTTGTCTAATTGACTGTTTACAAATTAATTAATTTAATTATAATAAAAATATGTTATTTATTTCTAAAATTTAACATCACATTTTGGTGAAGTCAAGGCTAAACTAATTGCAATCAAAGTGAAAATCAATTGCTAGGGTCCTTCCTTGGTAGGGACTAATAATATGAGGCTCTTAACTACAAATGTCAAATCAACCATACAATGTTGATTAAGGATCCCAATTACACAAGGTATTGAAGATTTACAGGGTTGTTTATCACCCTTTTTTAAATAATTTTTGTAGTCATTTAATGTTCTCACTAGGGTAAGATGTTTCTTTTCTTCGA
>APFE031348679.1:60039-80954 GCA_000404065.3 Pinus taeda
CTCCTCAAACTAGAATACCAGTACAACAGACACCCTATTAACAATCTGTTGACAGTGCTGGACCTATTGACATTCAAGGGGTCTCCCAAATACGTTGTCCCAATTAGACCTCACATTTTTTGGGATAGGATCCCCATCTAGAATACGAAATGATTACCATCTTATTAAAGATCTTCCCTGGCTCTAACTATCAGCAAGAGAGAGGAACGCATGTGTTCCTTCAAAAAGCAAGTAAGTGTTCCTGGGAAGTGTTCGGTTGTAGGTGTGTCAAGGTTCTTCTACTTTGGAGGGAAAAGAAAGTGAGCCTCTAAGAGAGGTAATAGTATCGCTTTGGTAGAAACACACACAAAAAGGAAATATCCATCTAACATCCAGCAGAATAGTCCACAAATATTCGATGGGCATTGCAACCACTACAACACATTCTCAATATGATAAGCCCTAAAATAACCAAAATATTTCAACTACGTTATTACAGGTGAAAAAAACATGAATCATAAACGTTCATAGAACAATCTTACAAACATTCATAATCCATGCATGAAGAACGTGCTAGCCATCAAGATTCATATATTAAGCAAAATTCTTAAGACACATGTACACAATGAACAACACTAGCTCCAATAGTGGAGCGTTGGAGCCACTACTTGCTCCCCAAAAGAACTAGCTTGTCTCTCTGATGACCTGCAGGAGGAGCCAAGGTGAAAATTCTTTTGTTCATATAATGAGGGTGTATATATAACCAATGGGGTGATGCTTCACCTCCCTTCTCACTCTTTGGCTACCCTCATGACTATTTGAATTCCTATGAATTTTTTACTTCACATGACTCTTAATATTCTATACATGTCCTTTACACATCCACTTTATAATACATTTTGAATAGGAATTTACATAATCCACAAAAGAAATGCAACATATGGTGACTCATCACATGACATGACGTGGCATAGATGACATGGATAGCATGATGACATGGAAATGCCAAGTCATTCTTGCTACTTCTTGTTGTGTTTCTTCTTGAGAACATTCTCTTGTCAACCTCCATATGGATTAGAGATGACAAGTCTTCAGTGATATCAGATCTTGAGTAGTGGTTGCAAACTATCACCCCTTTTCTTTCTTTTGATTGATCTACTTGCATATTCAGCTACAAAGGTGTCTAATTGCATTTTCCCCTTCTCCATCTCCTTCTGCATCGTTCGGTCATGGTGTGATATAGTACTTGCATATAAAATTCACTCATGACAAGATGACATTAGTCTGATAAACCCCTAGTCTAACATGTTGCATGATAACCAACTAATTGAGATGGAACAGGGTGGTAGGATGAGGGAGAGGCTCAGTGATTATGCAATTACGCAACTTAGGTTTCTAGGGGTTAGGATTGAGCCTTAAGACTATGCAATGTGTAGTTTAGGTTGAAATCGATGAGAATATTGCACAATTGTGGAGCTCAGGGAGCCAAGCTGAGGGCTTGAGAACTAATTTTTCCACTACGCAATTCTGGAAGGTAGAGGAGGCTAGGTGATTTTGCAATTGTCCATTTCAAGGGCTTAGGGATGTGGCTTGAGCCTTGTAATTGTACAGTGTGCAATACTGACTAGGAAGGGGGAAGAAATTGCACAATTTTTGGGGTCAGAGGTTGAATGTGAGCACTATGATTATGTAGTGCACAATCTTGGGAGGCAGAAAAAGCATATTGGGTAGTACCAAGAGGCATGCTTGCAGCTTGAGGGATGAGACTACACAATGGATAGTTTAGGAGGGTCGGATGAGGCTAAGTTTCTTAGTTAGGAGACTTTCTGAATTTGTCTAAGTGTGGGATTGATGAAGTTGATGTGAATAGTGATAATACTTGACTATGATCACACACTTAGAACACTTTATGACACAACATAGATCATCTAGAACACATGAAAAGAAAACTGCCCTCATAGTGAAAAATGTATTGTTGGAGTCACGATTTCCATTACACCAAAACCCACAGGTGTTAGTAAACAGACACATCGCTAGTGTTAAGCACATGCCACGAAACACACGGGAGCTAGTAAACAAACACATCGCTAGTGTTAAGCACATGCCACAAAACACATGGGAGCGTTGAACTTCTACACCACCATTAACAAGGAGCCAACAATCTCCCCCCAATGCGAGCCCAGTGTGTTTCGAACTCAAGACCTCTGGCTCTGATACCACTTGTTGGAGTCACGATTTCCGTTACACCAAAACCCGTAGGTGTTAGTAAACAGAAACATCGCTAGTGTTAAGCACATGCCATGAAACACATGGGAGCTAGTAAACAGACACATCGCTACTGTTAAGCACATGCCACGAAACACATGGGAGCATTGACCTTCTACACCACCATTAATGGGGAGCCAACAAATTGCATGTAATGGAGCCTATAAAAGGTTGGGAATAATTCATTGTAATGTAGGCCTAGAGCTGAGCGGTGAAGGCTCACTTGGCCGGATTGGCCAAGGTTTTGGCCAATGCTAATGAGATCTCATTAGGTTGGCTTTTTCCCCAATTTTGAGGTTTTCCTGGATAAATATTATGTGTATAATATTTATGTGTATTGTTGCCGGTTATTTTATTATTCCTCTCTGTAAATCTCGTTAAATCTCAGTAATTATTTATCTCTCTACCGTAAATTTCTTAACAACTGGTATCAAAGCTAAGTTGGCTTTAGAAGGACATTTTTTGTTGCCTAGAGTTTGTATTGGCTTGGTAGATAGAGAGATAATTGATTTTTTCTTGCAGATCTGGATCAAAAGAGATAGATTGTGAAGCAAAGCTACACACTATTGGGTCATGAGAGATTCAGTGGATGAGGAGGATAAGTGCATGTGGATTAATTATTTGATGAACCATGTACTTGAAAACAACGCCTAGATAATTGGCAGTTAGAGTTGCTAGTGACTCATGTAATTCGGTAGGTGGGTTATTTTTATATGGAAATTGATGTCATATATAAAAAGACGACAACAAGGGTAAACAAAAAAAAATATTATAATGGAGTGAAATTTTTAATTTACATGTAAATGGGCATACTGCTATAAGACCTAGTAAGGCATATGTACCCCTGGGTAATTACCATAAAGTTTGGGTTAGACCTAGGTAATAGCGGGTTGTCAGGTTAACAAATCCCAGGTAAAAACTTTGAAGGGGGTAAGGGCTAGAGTGAGCAGGATTGTTTCACTTAGCAGGTTTTGGCTGGATTTAGTCAAGGAACCCGAAGTCAAGTTTAAGGGGGGAATTGTTAGGTAAAAATTGACTCGGGGTTTGAGTCAAGGTTGAACTCGTTAAATAGTAGTGGTTTTGGGCACATGGTATAGTGTACCCATGGTATTATGGTCCGTGGTATTGCACGTAATGGAGCCTATAAAAGGTTGGGAATAATTCATTGTAATGTAGGCCTGGAGGTGAGTGGTGAAGGCTCACTTGGCTAGATTGGCCAAGGTTTTGGCCAATGCTAATGAGATCTCATTAGGTTGGGTTTTTCCCCGCTTTTGGGGTTTTCCTAGATAAATATTATCTGTATAATTTTTACGTGTATTGTTGCCAATTATTTTATTATTCCTCTCTGTAAATCTCGGTAAACCTCAGTAATTATTTATCTCTCTGCCATAAATTTCTTAACATTTATGATGACAAGTACAACAAGAAAGATACACTTTGCAATGACAGTGACAACACTCGTGCAACAGTTCTTAAAATTTTGAAATGAGTGTGACGAATGTTTACATAGTAATAAAAACTCATTTATAAAAGGATAACCCCTTGAAACCACCAAAACAAGTTTATATACATCATGCGATACTTAACATGTGAAAAGACGACACTTTGATTTTCTTACAAATGGGAGAAAAATGCTTAGAGAAAACACATGCAATGAGTCTCAATGTTTGCAATGACAATGTGAAAGATCAAGGTAGGATCCAAAGTTTTGGTGTAGGCCAAAATTTTGGAGGGTGTTATAGCAGTGAAAACACTTAGCGACACACTGGTAGAATTTTAACTTCTCCGTCTTGGTTGGCTCTTTTGTGCACGGTCTTAGTTCTTCATGGAGTATTGATTCATCTTGCAGATTACATTGGCTTCCCCACTTACCCCATGAATAGACGTGGTCCCCTCTGTGCCATATTGTTTGAACAAAGACATAATATCATCCAAATTGCAATGTTTCGAATTGGAAAGCGTAATATAGTTCATGAGCTTTGGATTTTCAAAGTATAGTTTTTCATCTCTAGTGTTTCTATGCTAACAAAAGTCCTAGAAAATACCTCGATGGAGTCACTTTAGGAACACAGACATTTCTCCACTATTGTCAAGCCTCGAGAGTACCCCGATAGATTTTCTTTCTTCAACTCTCTATGCAAAAAGTCTTCTCTTATTTCACCTTTATTTATATATTTCTATAGGACTATGCATAGACACTTATTCATTTTATGGGAAGAAGAGGGATCCCAAATTATTGAGAGTAGAAGAGGTTTTTCCTTCAGAGAAGCATATAGAGACCTCTGATTTAGGTTTTCTCATTTGGGTTTTCCCCCTTTTCCTCCTCTATTAATTGGATAGGTGTGAACGCACTGAAACATAAGGAACCAAATGTAGGCATAAGGTTTCCACAATAGACACTAGTATCATGGTTCTATAGAAAACTTCACTTATGGAGATATCATATTTTCTGTCAGAACATCATTGACCAAAATATGTAACCAACACAAACAAAGAGGACTGAATGTTAGCCAATTGTTATAGTGTCACAAGACTCTTTTCAACTCAGCCACACACAAAGAAGCTAGAAAACACATTCACACATGACGTGTTTTCATAGAAACAAAAAAAAATACCAAACAGACAACAACCAAGAAAAAAAACTATGTACATAGGGTAGGGAACAACCCCAGATCATCATCGAAAATATTATTTGAAATCCTGGCCATTAATAGGAAGAGAGTCAATATTCCTATTTAGAGATTGAAGATGATATATGTGTTGGCCAAGATTTTTTTCAGAGTTAATGTTCCACTCCACAGGGATTGAAACTTATTGTGTTTTCCTTTGTCCTCGTAGGTTGTGTCCCACTTAAAGACTAGGTCACCCACACTAAATTCGTTCTTCCCTGCAAAAAACTTATCGAACCACCTCTTGATATGACTCTAGTGAATAGAAAATTTGTCTTTTCTCTTTTCTCTTTCTTCTTGCAACTTGTGAAGAGTGTTTATCCAACTATGAATCAATAAGCATGACTTGCCCTAGGATTATTGCGAAAGTTGAAGAGCAGGAAAATAGATGTTTGGGGGAAGTATGACATATTTTCCATACACTAGGACGTAAAGATACATATTCAAATAAGGTTTTGGCATGAATCATTCAACCCATAAGGAATTCACCAAAGTGGAGTGCGAGTTCCTCTGTTTAGAGAAAACAATATTCTTGATAATGCAGATGAGGTTCTTATTAGTAAGCTTAGTAAGACCATTTCCCTGTGGATAATTGTTCGCAGAATGTTTTAATACAATTCCATTTTCGAATGAAAAATCATATAATATTAACGATGAAAAGTACATTGCATTATAAAAAACAAGTGAAGTAGAAATGCCAAACCTGGAAATGATATTCTACTTAAGGAAGTTGATTACTTCTTGATCATTCACATGCTTGAGTGGAACTGCTTCTGCCCAGCACGTCACGTAATCCATGGCAATGAGAATATAACAATGTTTCTTTGATGAGTGCGAAAAAATCTCACCAATCACATATAGACCCTATTTTTGAAATGGTTCTTCCATAATGATAGGCTGGAATGTGATGACTGACTTCTTTCCTCGGTCGGTGCACTTTTGACAGACCGGACACTAGCGGGTATATGCATGAGCATCTTTAAATAATGTGGGCTGATAAAAATTAACCCACATAACTTTGTGCATTTCTGTGTCACCCGCGAAGTGTCCCCTGGCTAGTCCATCATGGAGATCACACAACACTTTCTCTGAATCATGTGCTTCGAATCATATGAGCAATACTCAATTTTTCTGCTTTCTGAAAAGCACCCCATCCACCAACTGGTAAGATAATGATTTTAATATGACCGCCCTCTTTATTCGTGCAGATAAGTGAGATGGAAAAGTTCCATGCTCATTATATTGGTGTACATCCATGTACCAAGACTTAGAAGTAGAAGTGGGGGAGGCTCACTCAACATTATACATTTCAATTTCTTTCTCCCAATAAGAAGGATCATTCTATTTTTCATTCACCACTTTTGTTGCTAACCGATATATACCATTGCACTTGATGGCGTGAACTAGTTTGAATTCTAAGTCATACTCTTGTAGACTAGTCATAAAATTCGCTCTTCTCTCACCCAACTCTTGTTGGATAAAGAATTATATGACTACTAGATGCAGAACAAAGATAATTAAATGATTCTTGAAGAGATAGGTCTATAAGTGATTTATAACCTTATGGATTGCATACACCTATTTATCAATGGAAAGATAAATAGTTTCAAATCCTTGTAAGCTATTACTCATAAAATATATTGGTCGCTTTCTGATTTGATAATCTTTCCACGTAAGTACGATGGTGAGAGAAGTGTCAAAAGCAAAAGTGTAGAGAAGAAAATATTTGTTGAATTATAGGTTGTATAAGGATGGTGCCTCTTCAATAGCTTGCTTAATATAGGGAAACACATCCTTTTCCCTTTTATCCCACTTGTATATTGTGTCATTCTTTACCATCGCATGTATAGATTTGACAATTTGAGCGTAATGGGAGATGAACTTGTGGAGAAAGTTTATTTTCCAAAGGAAGGACTACATGGGTTTCTTTTTCACTGGTAAGGGAATCTGCGTAATGGATATAACCCTTTCACTGTCTAATACCACTTTTTTCTATTATATGGCCCAAGATGTTTCCCTTAGTCACTACAAAGCCACTCTTCTTGGGATTAAGAAATATCCCATACTTTTGACATCACTCAAAGAGTTTCTTCAAGTGGCATAGGTGGTACGATCTCTTCTTTGAAAATATCGTGACATCATCAGGATACACCACCATGCTCTGACTGATTAGTCCATGAAATGTGATGACGATTGCATGCTGAAAGGTAGTACCATGATTAACTAGCCCAAATGGAATTCTTCTAAATGCGCACATGCCCCACTTTGTCTGAAAGGTAACCTTTAGTATGTTAGGCTCCAAGACTAGAACCTAATTGTATACAAAATAACCACCAATCAAAGAGAACATTTTTGACCCAAATATTGTCTGTAATATTTGTTCCATAAATGACACAAGGTAGTTTTCTTTGTCTGAGGCACGATTAAGATTTCAAAAATCTATGCATAGGCATATTTCCCCAGACTCATTCCTTACTGGGACCAGATTAGATATCTAGGTTGAATGTCACACCTTGTATATGATCCAAGCATCCAACATCTTCCTTAACACTTTCATAATCAAGGGCTCAAGTGTTAGACGTACCTTGCACATTTTTCTGAAAAGGTTTGGCCCCTTCCTATTTTGGGATGACGTGCTGAATTATTCACGTGTCGCAGGTTTTCAGCTCATCACATGTCCATGCAAACACATCTTAGTACTGATTAAGTAAGTGGATAATTTCATGCCGCTTTTGTGGTGTTCAGCTAATAAACATCAGATCTTTGCCTATTCCAATATTAATTTGCTCATGCGACAATGTTGAACTTTGGGTTTTGGTGTTGACTAGTCCTCTGAAGTGATTATGAAAGTCATACATATTTTCTAATGATACCACACCCTTCAGAATGGGGTTCTCTTTGTTTGCACGAGTTGCATCTTGCAATGATTTTTCATGCTCGTGTTTATCAATAACTGCATTTTTAATACGTCAACATTTTCCATGAAATGCAATATCTATTGGTGATCATTAAAGACATGTAAATGAGTGATATTATTAGGAATGAATGGTTTGTAAATAATTGTAACAATTTTTTTTTCCCTAAGCAGCGATAACTGAACAAGAACATTTACTAATGCATCTACAGTTGTGTTACACATTCTAGGAATAGATCTGATGTTAAAATATTGGAATTGAGAAATTAAATGCCATAACTCTTGTTAACAACTTTTCAGGTTAGGTGACACATAGTGTATAGTATTGCGTATCTCTTGTACGATGATATCTGAGTCACCTATTACTTTAAGAACCCTAACATTGAGGTTAATGGACTTTTGTAAGCCCAGGATGAGTGCTTCATATTCCGTTGTGTTGTTAGTGCACTCAAATTCCAAGTGGCTTGAGTTCAGGTGTTTTCTTTGTCGCAGGTCTACTAAAAGACAACCAACTGTAGAGCCCTCTTGTGTCTTAGAACTGTCAAAAAACAAAGTCCAAACATATTATGTACAAAAGCTACTCCATACACTAGTATTACTACTACTACTATCTATTTTACAAAGGTCATTTGCGCTAGTTGGACTAGGAATGAATTCCAACTATGTGTCTGGTGGGATTGGGAAATGCTGAGCAAGGTAGCACCCTGGTTCAGTCTCCAAGAAGAAATTACCGAATATTAGATCCGTGAAAGCAACCAATTCATTTTTCCCCTTGAAAGGTGTGATAGTATGCTTCATGTAAGGCTCTAAGTTCACCTAGATTTGGTTATTTCTGCCCTTGTACAAAAGCCATAAATATGACCAGTCGGTAGAAAAATACCCTTGTAATTTGCTAGACTAGTCTCTACTTAACAATACACTGTATTCTTCTAGGATGTCCAGAATTACTATATTTATACACTAGTTAACTTTTTGAATTCATTAATCGCATAGACAAGAGTCTTGTCTAACTGAATGATCTACACATCTATTTTATATCATTTTGCATTGATTTTCTTGGCTACAGATAGTGGAATTAAATTTACAGATGCACAAAAATTGACTAAGAAATTGTGTACATTGTAATTAAAAATTTCGAATGTTAACAAAAATGGAGGGTAGAGTGCGTTAGGATCTAATGGTAATTCATTGAGTGTAGATCCCAGGGGACCAGAAGACTTACCAAATCGCTTTTATGAAGAAGCCTTGTTACTTGAGGTAGATTCTTGAGGTAGATTGTTCAAGACCACAAATGAGCAGTTCCCACTAGCTTGTGATCCTTGTAAGTTTGAAGAGTGAAATGTTAGTGTGGATGTTCTTCATGTCTTCGAATATATTTTAACAAAGTGCAGTGGGCATTGCTGAAGTGTCTGAAGGATTAACTTGATATGATATTTCTAGAGTGATGGCCTTGCTTTTACCATTGGCGGAAGTACTCCTTGTTGTAGAATTGTTTCCAAACTTTCTCTGAGTGCTCTAAGCTGAGTTGACAGGAAGTGTGATCTTCCTTAAAAAATGTTCTTTTCATTTCTTCCTATTCAACTCTAGTTCAAAAACTGGACCTTGGATTCTCAAGTTATATCATCCATTCTGCTTTTGAGTGAGGTCATCAATTAGTGGTTGCCTTTCGACAATTTTATTTTTAGTTGCATATACACAATTGAGTGTATTCACTGCATTCCCAACACTCATAGTTTCTTCAATTGCAAAAAATTCTTCCTGTACTTCCACAAGTTCAATCTGCGCATATGAAAGTATTGTGTTGATGAAATGTGTAGCTAGAGAGTTCATGTTATGATTCCACTGTGGTCATGTCTTTTTTGAGTGATATTCTTGATGAAACAAATAATATTGATCATTACCCATGCTCTCAACATTTAACACGATGTTTTATCTTTGCGCAGACTTAGTTGGATGATTGTTGTTGCTGCCAGAGTTGGTAGCCCTTCCTAGGAGGTTAAATTTAGGGGAATTGTTGCTTATGCTGGTCTCGATTGACCTCTGCTTCAACTCTGCCACCTTATTGGACAAAGACTTGATGGTACGGGTCAATCTCTCAAGATCGATCAATTTTTATCCTTGGCCTTATGTAAGGAGGCATGAGACATTTTTCCCATGTCTTTGGATTCTTTTGATGATTCATCATCCATGTTGACTCTAATTGCACGCAAGTCCTTCTCAACTGCAATATCTTCTTCGTAATTTTCTACAATATTTTTTTCATAGTTATCTTCACGAACTGCATGATGCTTGTGACAAATTGAACCTTTGATTGAAATATTTAACCCTTTATTTCTACTCCATCTTTAGATTACCTGACTCTTTCAATAACATGGCAGGGGTTTTGTCATCAAAAACATTTTCAAGGAAAAACTTCTTAAATGCCTTCCAATTCTAGATTTAGTTTGGAGGGAGATTATGGTATGATACAATTGCTCTACCATCTATCTTACAAGGAAAAATTCTACATGAAACATCATCATGATGTACCTCAATTATTTTCATATGCACGTAGAAGTTGTCCAAATGGTCCCCCGCTTTCACTACTTTGTCAAGGTCATACTTTGTTAACAACTTTTCTGGGTTCATCAACATCTTTTGAAAACACCCAGTAGAGAAAGTGGGCCCTGAGTCATCCAATATAGATCTTGGTCTGATATATCTTCCTCTTTGTACTCCTCTTCGTCAAAATCTGTTGGATCTTCCTCTTCTTCTTCGGAATCTAATGGATCTTATTCCTCTTCTTAATCACCACCTAACCCACAAAAAGTATTGTTTGAGAGTATAACATTTTTTCCATCACCTCCATTAAAAGATGGAGGTTGCTTTGGTTTCTCTGCACTTTTTGCAATCTTTGCTAACTCTTCAATATTGGCCAGAACCAGATCTTTCACTGTCGAAACCACTATCCCAATAGGAGTGGTTGCTTTCTTATTTGGAAAATGAGTATCGTGTACTCTAAGGATCAATCCAATAGCCTTTACAAACTTATAGGTTGTAGGCTGGATGGCCCAAATGTGCTCGTAAGATATTTGATAAGCTTGTTCAAGACTAGGCTAAGAATATCTGCCAACTTCAAGAATATGATCAGGGGATGTGCTGGGAATATTGTTTCCTTGACCGAAAGAAGTATGATGAGGTTGTGTGGAGTTATCAACCGTAAAAATATGGATGCCCTCCTTCTAGTGCTAGAAATGTTGATAGTGTTGGACCTTGAAACATTCAAGGGGCCTCCCCGATATGTGGTCCTAATTAGGCCTCATACCATTTGGGATAGGAGCTCCATCCAGAATACGACCCAATTACCATATTCTTAAAGATCTTCCTTAGCTCTAAATATTATCAAGGGATAGGAATGCATGTGTTCCTTCAAAAATAAAATAAGTTTCTTGTACTACAGAGGGAAAAGAAAGTGAGCCTCTAAGATTGAGGTAATATTACCACTCTAGTAGAAACACACACAAACAATAAATATTTGTCTAACATCTAGAAAAATATTCCATAATTATGCGATGGGCATTGCAACCACTACAACACATTCTCAATATGATAAGCATTAAAAAACCAAAATAGTTAACCTACTTTAGTACAGGTGAAAACAAATATGAATCATAAACATTCATAGAATAATCTTATAATCATTCACAATCCATGCATGAATAACGTGTTGGCCATCAGGCTTCATATATTATGTAAAAATCCCAAGACATATGTATACAATGAACACCACTAGCCACTACTTGCTCCAAAAAAGAACCGGCTTGTCTCTTTGATACCTTATAGGAGGAGCCAAGGTGAAAATTCCTTGGTTCATATAATGAGGGTGTATATATAACCAATGGGGTGATGCTTCACCGCCCTTGTGACTCTTTGACTACCCTCATTATTGTTTGACTTCCTATTACTTTTTGACTTTACATGACTCTTCATATTTTGTACTTGTCCTTTAAACTTCCACTTTACAATACATTTTGAATAGGAAATTACATAATCCACAAAGTGATGTCGCATATGGTGACTCATGACATGACATGACATGACAAAGATGACATAGACTGCATGATGACATGGAAATTTCAAGTCATTCTTCTTGAGAATGCTATTTTGTCAACCTCCATAGGGCTTAGAGATGAGGAGTCTCCAGTGATATCAAATCTTAAGTAGTAGTTGCAAAAAGGTGTCCCTTTGTTTTCTTTTGATTTATCCACTTGCATATTCAGCTACAGTGGTGTCTTCTTGCATGTTCCCTTTATCCATATCCTTCTTCATCATCCTATCATGGTGTGATAAAGTACATGCATCTGTAATTCAATCATGAAAAGAGGACATCAATTCGATAAACCCCTACTCTAACATGTTGCATGAAAATTCACTGAATCAGCCAAAACCGGGTGGAAGGATGAGGGAGATACTCAGTGACTGCATAATTTTGTAGCTCAGGGAGTCAGGGGGGATGCTTGAGCCTTGAGACTATGCAATGTGCAATTTAGGTTGGTCTCGACAAGAAGATTGCACAGTTGGGGAGCTTAGGGAACCATGATGAGGGCTTGAGCACTCATTATGCCCACTGTGTAGTTCTAGAAGCAGAGGAGGTCGGCTGATTACACAATTGTGCAGTTTAAGGGATCAAGGTTGGGGCTTGAGCCTTGTGATTGAGTAGTGCACAGTATTGACTGGGAAAGAGGGAGAAATTGCACAATTTTTGGGATCAGAGGTTGAGGTTGAGCATTGTGATTGCGCAGTGCATCGTACTGGGAAGTAGGAACTACACATTGCACAGTGCCAAGAGGCAAGGTTGAAACTTAAGGGCTGAGATTGCATAATGCACAATTTAGGAGGGTCGAATGAAGATAAGTTTCTTAGGCAGAAGAGTTTCCAAATTTGGTTTTGTGGGATTGATGAAGTTAATGTGAACAATGATAATACTTGAACTTGATCACACAATTAGAAAACTTAATGACACAACATAGATAATCTAGAACACATGAACAACAAACTTCCCTCAGAGCGATGACAAGTGCAACACAAAAGATGCACTTTACGATGACCGTGATGACACGTGTGTGATAATGGTTAAAATTTTTGTAATGAGTGAGACAAATTTTTACATAGTAAGACAAAATCATTACACAAAGATAACCCCTTAAAACCACTGAAAAAAGCTTATATACATCATGCGACACTCAACATGTGAAAATACAACACTTTTATTTTTTTGCAAATGGGAGCAAACCACTTAGAGAAGATACATACAATGAGTCTCAATGTTTGCGATGAGAATGTGCAATATCAAGGTAGCCTCTAAAATTTGGGTGTAGTCCAAAATTTTGGAGGGTGTTGTAGAAGTGACAACACTATCCAAGTGGTCCATTCCACAACTTGATAACTCATGTGCCACTACACTACATGTATTCCTTATCGAAGTATTAAGGAATTACAACAGTCTGTGCTTCTATGCAACATGTATGCTTGAACAACAAGTCTTACAACTTCTTGGGGATATAAACCTTCCTTGGACCAAAACCCTTAGGGTGTTCACACACCATTGGGGTTATCACACCACTGCGACTCTCATCACACATTGGCTCTTTTTTTATCCTAAAATTGTTGCCTCTATCTCTTATTTCTTGTTCATATGACCACTCTCTCGCTACATATTTATATTTATTGCTCATATCTTGACCTCACCTTTCAACATTATTTTCACTCACCGAATCCACATGATCTCACATCAACACATCTCATTCACATGAATCAACCACCATAAGGGTCAACCTTATTCTATTTGTTATTTGCAGTAATACTCTAACGAGCTCAAACTATACTAAGAGCTTGCCACCAACAACATTTGGCTACATGTGCACTTGTGCCTCATCCTTCGGGTATTTTTTGAGTGGGGGTTATAAGGGAAATTCCTATGGAAGTAACCTTCATATTTACCATGAGCCAGGAGGAGCACTTAGGCTCTAATAATAAATGTTAGGATCACAAAATTGAAAGAAGTGATGGCATCTAAAAACGTTGTTGTTGGGATCCCACTAGTCACGAGGACAAGTTTACCTAGAGTCTTTCTGGCTTTAACTATGTGATATTGCACACAAATCCATGAGTTCTCATACAACTAGAGCTCAAAAACCACTAGTAGCTTAACCAAGTAAAGTCTAAACAAACCACCCTAACATCATAACCATCATCTTAGTGGGGAAAAGGCTTGTTTCCATGAGAACAATACAAATAGTGTATTTCCTTTAGTTTTGAGAATATAGGTTATAAATTGTTTTTGGATCTATTTTATCTTCTTCCATACCTATTTACAGATATCACATTCTCAAACATCACATATATAATATATTAGGTTACATATATACTGCATCATCGAATTTCATATCGATGAAATATAACACAAATAATGAAAAAGAAAAACAATTTTATTTCAAATCTAAAATTTTATTAATTTATAATTTAGATGACTAAAAAATAATAATAAGAGAACCAAAATTAAAATATTGGTTTTATTAATAATATCACCACATTATAAATTTTGATGAAAATAATAATAATTTTTTTTTCTTAATAAAATTTCAAAATATTGTTGATAATTTAGATTGAAATTATTTAAGTTATAAATATAAATATATATATATATATAATATATTATATAATATATATATATATTATTTTTTTCAAAATTTGTGTTGTGTTATAACTTTAATCACAGGTTAACAATTTAACATTGGTGCATAGACCAAGATCTAAGACAAGTTTAAAAGGAGTATCCCTTGTAGATTATTCACATATTATTCATGGTACATTATGCTGACAAGTGAAGTTTCTTATGCTTCTTTATCGACACCCTCAAATCTCATTGGGTTGGTGAGATAATGGGATTAAGCTTGGGGATTAATGCTTAGAATTAATTTACAATTATTTACAATGTATTTGTACAATAAAATAAAGGAAAATTGTTTACAACAATGAGATAAACAAAAAAAAAACCATATAAAAAACCATATATATTGTTGAAAGTAAATAAACTAAAATTTAAACAAACTAATATTAGAGTGATGAATAAAATTATAGGTATATTTTTAAGATTACCATGTCAACCATAAGACCACATAGGTATGTTACAAAAACTGATATAAATTGACTGACACTTTTAGCCAATAATATCATAAAATTTGCTACAAAAATTTGAGAATACAAAGTAAAAATATTTGAAGAAATATTCTAGAAAAAATATTAGTTGTCAACTACTGATTTTATTGATAAAATCATAAGTACACCATAATATTTTAGTTGATTCCTGTGATAATGAGGACCATAAATCAATATCAA
Source organism: Pinus taeda (assembly GCA_000404065.3). Lineage (NCBI taxonomy): Eukaryota > Viridiplantae > Streptophyta > Pinopsida > Pinales > Pinaceae > Pinus > Pinus taeda. The sequence continues at coordinate 75,244 of APFE031348679.1, forward strand.
AATGTATAAATGTAAGAAAACTCATACATAGACACTTAGAGTGCCAAATAATAAGAAAGACAAAAATTTTGGCAACTTGGACTGTTTTGATAAGATTGTATCAACTATAATTTCTACAGAAAAATGTACCATTTAGCACTGACATGAAAATATATCACACCTTCTAACAAAACTAATTAATGCAAGAAATAAACAACAACCTTGATAAAAGAACCTAAAATTTGATGCGCTGACTTTCTCCTTGTCACTCGTTGTAAGATTTTTGTTATCACCAAAACAGATAAGCTTTAGTGCTTTAGAATAAATGAAGAGGAAAAATGACAACTTTCAAAACTGGCTAGTATTTTCTATCCTCACTTTTGTGCTTTTTGTTTATTTTTATACTCCACTTAGGTAGTTAGATGGAAACAAATTCTCATAACTAATACTTGTGTTATGTTAAACATTTTTTCTTTCTAATTTGGGAGAATGATTTTTGAAGGTATCTTTTTAATTAATTAATTTTATATTAGTAGGTAAGGCCTTGACTATGTTGATAAAATGTTTCCATCAACCATGTAAATCTCATGTAACAAAATAAAAATAAATATGACATCATTGAGAATAACATCACCATAAAAAATCATATGTATGAAGTAAGACAATATCCATAAACATGTATAAATAAGCATGTGGAACTGCCTTGCGTCTCACATCATCAATATATTTATCATAGTAAAAGAAATGTAATGTTTTCCGAACAACATGACAATGTCAATCTAAAATAAGTCTAAGAGAAATGAAGTAAAAACACATTATATCAAAGAAATAACTCAAGGCAACTTAAGACCTATGAGGGCCAACCATGTAGGATGGTCTCTTCTCCTCCTTTTTACTTCCTCTTTGAACCTTTGGATGCATGTACCTTCAACTATATGCATGTTAGAAGGAGATGAAGTAGGAATGTCAAAATGTGTATGAGATGAGTAGATTTTGAAGGAGAGTGACATGCATAATAGGCATATGAAATATTCCTAATGCTATGTGTGCATGGGAGTCAAGGGGTTGCTAAGCATGAAAAGAAGTAGCCTGAGATAAGGAAAAGGTTATCTAAAGAGGAATGATTATAGGGTGGACTGGATGATGCAAAATAGTCGGTCAATATGTAAATCTAGGTGCATGCCTAAGAGGCTTGGTTCCCCAACCATTATTTTATGTTGGCTTTTTCTCAGATGCATGAGGTTCTGGAATTTATATTATACCTGGAGGAGGAAGAGGCACATTTTGAGAAGCATGTGGGGTAGTAGGAGGGGGAGGAGGACCTCCGCATTATAAGTGTCCTATTTGGGTCAATTGATTGAACTCCTTAGGTTTTTCATTAAAAAATAGAAAATATGATCCTTTTATTCCTTTTTTCCCTTAATGTCGTCTATTTCGTCATGAACCTCTGCTCAAGAATCTTAAATTGTACTATGTTCAGGAAAATTTGTCATGAAACCATAAATTTTTTTACCGTAAATATATAATCAACAAAATAAAAGATTGTTTGTAGTCATGTTTCATATAAATGGTGGAGTAATTTGTATACACACACAAGGGAAATATGTGACATGGGGAAGGAAATTGTCCATTCATGAAACTATGACAAGTGTAATGAAAACATGTAGACTGATGAGTATGGCTGGAGGAATAAACCATTTTTATGCATATATGAACTATTGATCAAACATCATAAAGTAGTGTGTGAGAGTAGTGTGTGGGGTATTGCAATATAATAATGAAAACAATCCATCCTCAAACATTTCTTATTGTTTATGTGATAAATTAGAGCATGGATGGTATGCATACAAAAGATAGTATGTAGTAGATGTACCTCACAAAAATTAATGAAAGCACATAAAATATTTACAAGTGAAGGACAAGACAATACTATGAATTTTTTCCCTTTGCATCAATATGGTAGCCATAGGTTTCAATATGGATGAGCACCTATATACAAAACTAGGAAAATATAATGAACAAATGTATGCCATGGGTGATCTAAGGGTTGTGTTACATTTTATTACCAAGATTGATTTTCAATGTGCAGATAAACTTCATGAATGTCCTAGCCTTTTATTCTTAGTGTGTTCTTGAAAATGATAGAGGGTGGGGGATGTTGTTTTACCGTAGGAGGCATTAAATGGTAAGTATGGAATGTCAATATTCCTATTTTGCACAAATACAATTTTCTTGGCTTCTCATGGGTGATGGTTTTTTATATTAACATAACACGTGATAGGCTGGACGAGAGTTGGGATAGGTTAGCCTTGACAAATCATATATGGATCATACAAATGTAAAACAAAGCATCCATATTTTTATTCATTGCATGGTGGACACCAAGAGGGATAGGTTGTAGTATAAAAAGTAAAAAAAATCGGATGGCACAAATAAGATATAATATCATACAAATGATAAGTCAGAGATGTGTCACCATCTAAATGTGAGTTGGGGAGCCACATATTTCAATAAAATATAATTCTAGGTCCCTATAATATTGGTGTAGCTCCCATATTGCTATTGATGTGCCCCATGTAGCCCCCATATTTTTATTGTTGTGCCCCATAGAGGCCCACTATTGTTATTGTTAATTATTTACATTAATATTTTTATGTAGGCCCTAATTATATTTTGACCCTTTAGACTCCTATATATAGCAAGGAGGTCTTGTCATTTGTATCATCCAATAATTATTCATTTATGTGATGTAAATGAGATTTCCCCCTAAGAATGAATCATTTTCAAGTCATTGAACTATTTTTTCTTTTGTTTTATGATTTAGCTGCATAACATTTGGTATCAAAGCTCAGAGCTCTAGATCCTAAGGTTTTGTTGCTTAAAATAAGCCATCTTAGAGTTTTCGATATAATTTTTTTCTACAATTCTTCAGAAGCTAAAATTTTGATAATGTGTAGCCAAAATCTTGGTGAACTTTCTATAGAAATTTCAGATCTTGGTTTGCTATATTTTCTGAGATATGGCATGAGTAAGTTAGGGATTTTGCATGCCACAGAATTTAGTCCTACACATGTGACTTGGGGAAAATCATCATAACATTCTCTTCAAGAATTGGCTTTTAATTCCATAAAAATTTCTTGAAATTTCATGGATTATAGTTTCTAGAGGAATTTCAAGGCTGAAGGTTGAAACAGTGACACATGGTAGTCTGTACAAGTTCATTATATTGAACTAGTCCATAATCAGTTCATTGTGGGAGATTTGGTGTAACTTTATCTTGAGGAATCCAATTTTGGTCTAACTTGTGGGGTTTGAAAGAGGACACAAAAAGATGCCACAAAAAAAAATTCATATCTTGGGAAGGGAAAATTACAAGATACAACAGTTTCACAATCAAGCTCCAAAAAGAGAGAAAAAAAGTGTATATTTTTAAAATTTTCATAACTTTTGTTTGAAAGATCGGTCTGAAGTGATCCAAAGGGCTTAGTAAATCATATATATTATCATTATTTGGTTCCAGTATACCTCAAAACAAAAAATTGGATACTTCCAATGAGAAACCATAAATCTCTACAATGATGCATGAAAAATAGGAAGAAATACAGCATGATATATCAAAATTATGAGACCAAGTGCCACAAATTTTGCTCTTGCAAAAATTAACAAAAAATGAATTGGAAGACATGATTATTGTTAAAATAAATGGTATAAAAGGGGACATGGGAGTGGTTATAAGGTATTTCATGCAACTCATGAAGAGAACAAACAAAATTTCAGTCATGATTTTAGAGACTCCAGCTTTGGGATGAAGAACAACCATATTCCAAAGATTGATATATGAAATTTTGATGGCAAGGATTCGGTAACATGGATACTACATATGGAGCAACTCTTTGATCTACATGATGTGAAACACATGCAAAAGGTACACATTGCATCTTTATATTTAGAACCAAATAAATTTATATGGTATCAATGGCTTTGTTCTCGTAAAACGCTAGTCACCTCAAATTTTTTATGGAGGAATTGATAGCACATTATGAGGATAAAAAGACCAATACATTCTTCAAAAAAATGATAAATCTGAAACAAAAGGGCTCAGTTGGGGAGCACATTGTGACCTTCCAAAGATTGAAAATCAAGGTAACCCATATTCCAAAGGAGCATCAAATTGATGTCTTCTTAAGGAAGTTAAAGGATAACAGCCAACATGAGGCTTGTCTCTAGGAACCTAAGTCATTGGAGAATTCATTCAAAGTGGCAAGAAAAGTTTAAAGCAAAATTATGGAAACAAGGAGGTCTACCACTCACAAATATAAATATGCAATTAGTGTTTCTCCTAACTTCCCACAACCAAGAAGGTTGAAACCATAACAACTAGAGGAGAAAAGAGAAAAAGGGTTGCGTTACAATTGTGATAGAAAATATGCTAAAGATCATAATTATGTTGAGAATAAATTATCCTACATAGATTATGAAGGAGGAAGTGTTGGGAATCACGATTTCCGTTAGACCAAAACCTGTAGGTCTTAGTCAACGATCACATCGCTAGAGAAAAGGATCCATGAGAGGTGGTTAGTCCATGTCACGAAACAAATGGGGAGTGTTGGTTTATCCAATGTCCAACAATCTCCCCCCATACGCGAGTGGGTGTGTATTGAACTCGTGACCTATGCTTTGATACCACTTGGTGGGAATCATGATTGTTGTTAGACCAAAAGCTGTAGGTGTTAGTCAACGATCACATCACTAGAGATAAGGATCCACAAGAGGTGGTTAGTTCATGTCATGAAACACACAGGGAGTGTTGGTTTATCCAATTTCCAACAATAAGAAAAGGAACAATAAAAATCAAAAGAGGAAGATATACACACTGAACCAACTCCAGGGGCTAAAAAACAAAAAATGAATCCAACAATATATTGTAATTCATTCGTGGGAATTACCACTCCTCAAACTCTCAAGATAGAAGGATATATCAAGGAAAAAAGGAAATAGATTTGATTGATTCACGTAGTGCCCTGTTACACAAACAATTGTCACCATGAATTCCTACAGTTCATGTGAGTCCATCAATACTCATACATCCCTCTTTTGCAAGTCTTAAACCTCAGCTCTTCATGTCAAGCCTTGAAAATGGTAGAAAGACCTTAAAAATGTCTCAAACCCTGGTTTCGCACTTTCTCCTAGTATTTCCTGCAGTGCCGCACCTAATGGTCATGTTTCCTGCAAACTTGACCGCTTTGTATATTTAGTGATGGGTGCGAACCCCTGTAAAAGTTAAAAAGGCGTGAGTTCATTCTTAAAAACTTATCTTGGGTCACTTCTAGACACTTCTAGAAGAAATATTACTGTGGCAAGTCCGCTCCACCTTGGTTCATCCATTCCATAACTAAGGGAGCTAACTCCATGATATGAGGTTCCTATCCCATTGAAGGAGGAACTTATCCCTTCAATGGCAGACCTGCAACTTCCTCCATTTGCACTATAAATTCATGCATTGGGCTGGTTGTAGGGGAGGTTGAAAGCTAAAGATTCTTGAGGGTAAATGCTGCTAAAAACTAGGCTTTCTTTTTGAGCTTGTGAGAGGAGAGAGCACATACCTTTCATGTCATTTGGGAAGTGAGTGAGGCTTGTCAAAGTAGAGGAGATCCTTGCTGGACCCTGGAAAGGACTTGTGCAACATCAAGGCAAAGGTTGTAAAGTTATTTTATTCATTAAGTTAATACAAT